>OZ030026.1:31518920-31623920 GCA_964023405.1 Apodemus agrarius
GTGTAGTATTGTTTTGCATCATTTTCTGCATTTTCAAATTCCTGCTTTTTAAAATGCAATGCTGGATTACGGAAAAGCTTAAAATGTTAAAACAAAGTTTGCTTGTGTTCTTATTGTATAGAAAGGATCTTAAAAAGAAATGGTAAATGATCAGTGTCTTTTAGAACACAGTTCAAAAGCAGCTTTAGAACTTCCAAAAGCACAGGAGTTTCCAATTTTAATTAGCAGTCTACTGTGTACACGTCATTGTTAATGCCCGTATCAGACTGCAAATTAAAGGCCAGTGATCCATAAAAGCATTATATTAAATACATATTTATCTACTAATTGAACTTAATGCTTTTGAAAAATAGTGAATATTCCTTCAAGATATTATTGTAAAAGGTCCATGTTTAATCGTGCTACATAAATTCTATAAATAACTATTTTGGTAGCTGAGTTTTATCTTTTATTTACTATCCAGATGCAGGGAAGAGAAAATAAAACCTCAACATTCTTGGCTGTATAAAAATACTGCTAACATAACATTTATTCTCCATTTAAATAGCAATGCAGGAACTCTGCTGAAGGAATATTTCCATATGGCATGTATAAACACTGTTGTTATTGATCCCTGAAGAATTTCTATGCTGTTACACATTTGCAGACTGGGACAGCGTTTCATAACACTCCCTACATTATTATGTTTTCCCTAACTTTTTATATGTTTACTCTTTACATCAGAAGGAATTTCGATTACTACTTTTTGTATCATATATTGTTGGTAACCACAATCAAAATTGCCATATCTCTTTGGTTAGCGGATATTATTTGCTCTTGATACGAGAAAAATAATATGTAAGAAAAAACAGAAGATGTTGAATTATGTATGTACCTCACACTTGGTCATATGTATATGTGCCTATGTAGATACACACACACACATACATACACACACATCTTTTTGTAAAGATACACATATATTAAGATACACATATAAGAGGTCCCAAAGTTTATCTTTGTAAAACGTTGCAAAAGAATGAATGTTGGGTAGGGATAAGGGTGACTTTGAGTCAAGACTTTGCAAGATGAAAAGCTTCAGGCAAAAAAAAAAAAAAGTTTGGTCTAAATTTTTCTCTGTTCTCTTCCACTTTTTGATACATCTCTTTTAATACGTACCCCTTGCCAGTAGTGCCATCCCTGGAGATACTAAGGAGAAAAAAGTTTATGATCAATAAACTTGGGGAGAAACACATGATATATCTCTTCTTGTTGGAATCATGGTGTTTATTAGATTATTAAGGGCTCTGTGAAGATCTGGTCAATTTTTCACAGCCCTACAGTACAATGGAAACTTCTTAAAGATTATATACAACACTACCCAGAGATATACACTGTGCAAACCCCAGGTCTTGCTCTCATGCTTTTAAACAATTTATATCTGTCCTATAGCAACGGTTTATTTACCAGTGCTTTTCTCTTAATCTTTTTATTCTTTTAGATTTATTTCATTATGCGTATGAGTGTTTTGCCTGTGTGTCTGTATGTGAACCACGCTCATGTCAGGTGCCCACAGAGGTCAGAGGAGGGCATCAGATCCATTGGAAATGGAGTTGCTGGTGGTTATGAGCCACCATGTGGGTGCTGGGAATCGAACCCTGGTCCTCTGTGAGAGCTGCACGTGTTCTTAAGCTCGGAGCCAACTCTCCAGCACTCTATAATTGTTATTCCTTGCAGCTGTACCTCTTATTCACCTACTTGGTCTCACACTTTAAATATTTCTCTTACTTATTTGAGAGAGACCCAAACTTCATGTTTCTCATTCTTCATCCCTTCCTTGTTACTGTTCACCTATTGCAAACTCCAACATTCTGCAAGTGTGGGCCCATCCTGTCATCTCAGTAACTCCGTTTCCAGCTTTCTCCCTTTGCAAACTCCTGTTTTAATGGCCACACACACTGACATACTGTGTGTCACTTTAGGTCTCCTTATTTTCAGAGTCACAGCCATGTATATAATTGATCTCACACTTATCTTCTCTATTGAGCTCTAGAAGACAGGAAACATGGCTGTCCTTCATGCTCTCTCTCTCTCTCTCTCTCTCTCTCTCTGTGTGTGGGGGGCAGGGGGTGGGTGTTGGGAACAAACCCTGTTCTCTGCAAGATGCGTAATTGTCCTTAACTGCTGAACCTTCATTCTAACACCATCTACTTGCTATCTACTCTTGACTATGTATTTACTTATTTATTTACTTATTTCTTTTTTTTTTTTTTTTTTTTTTTTTTTTTTTGGTTTTTTCGAGACAGGGTTTCTCTGTGTAGTCGTGGCCGTCCTGGAACTCACTCGGTAGACCAGGCTGGCCTCGAACTCAGAAATCCACCTGCCTCTGCCTCCCAAGTGCTGGGATTAAAGGCGTGCGCCACCACGCCCGGCTTATTTACTTATTTCTAACAGAGTTACACTATGTAGAATAGACTGGTTCAAACTCTTGACAATCCTGT
Source organism: Apodemus agrarius (assembly GCA_964023405.1). Taxonomy (NCBI): domain Eukaryota; kingdom Metazoa; phylum Chordata; class Mammalia; order Rodentia; family Muridae; genus Apodemus; species Apodemus agrarius. The sequence goes on from OZ030026.1 coordinate 31,521,401, forward strand.
TTTAGTTTTTTGAGTGTTGGGATTTTTTGTGTGTGTGAGCCATCCACTGCCCATTTTTATAACCACATTAGTCTGAATGGACATTTTCCCCCTTTTCCTCTCCTTCCAATTTTAAAAAGAAATATGGAAGCCATTTGGCAGAGACAATTTTAAAATCCAGCGCTCTCAAAAGAGCAAACTGATCTCCGAAAGTGATGTTTAAGCGGCTACTAACCATTAGCTACTACCTAGCTAGGCCCTTTTCAAGTTCTCCAGCTAAGATGTTTTTGCTCATAGAAGTTTCTGCTGGCACTCCCTGGGCGGTGTCAGCTCAGGAATGGCTCAAGACACAACCCCCCCACCCCTCACCCCCCCCCGACATTTACAAACATGTGCTTTTGCCATCCTTTAAAAAAAAACTGTTTGAGAATTCCATCCATGCATATATGTTTCGATCAAATTTACCACATCCCTGCCTTTTTCAGATCCTTCCTTGTCCTCCTATAACACCCAGACAAGCTCATGTATGCTTTTCCTTTTTAAATCACTGCCCTCTGTAATGAAAAGAAAGTACAGAATCTGCCATGCACACACAACACATCTACTCCATTGTTGAAAGAATACTGGGTAAATGGGTAGTACTGGTAACACTTACAGGCTTTTAAACAGAGTTTATCCGGCATGTTTCCTAGTTTGACTACAGCTGTAAGAGATTTTATTGCTACAGCTATATATAGGAGACTGTTGCTAAATAAAGCAGTTCTCTTTTCTCACTGAATAGCAAGATACTCATAGGCATCTACTTATTTAAAAGAGGTCATTGAATGCTGGACAAATAACTTCATATAAGTAGGAAACACGGTCAAAAGAGCAAAACTGTCCTAAGTGATTTGTAGAAATAGAAATCTTACATATGTTCATAAAAGCATCAATCACACAACAAAATATGAATATAAATTTCAACCATCAGTGTTTAAATTATGATTATAAACCCATTGACTTTATTTCTATGCTTAGTTTATTTCAAAAAACAAATTAAATGTAAGAAGCCAAAGATTTTATTTACTAGAAAGTGTTAAACTGTATTGTGGCATTTTAAATACCAAAGAAAGAACAATACGACTTCAGAAATCTTCAAGAAATGCATCACTTCACTCACAAAATATTAAAAATTTATTATAGCCTGATAGGTTGATTCATTTGGGTAATCAATTATTAATCGCTCTGAAAGCTTCAGATCCTTTATAAATATCAAAGACTTTTAATAATTGCTTTACAAATCCTAAGTAGCACAAAGTCTACAAGCTTCATATATCATGGGGAATGAATGCAAGTTAAAAAGATGAGTGTTTTAAGATGAACAAACTAAATCCCAAATGTTCATATTTTGAAATGTTTTCTCTTATAAAATAGAGCAAGTGGTGACAGGAAGGTAAAAATAACGCCATCTCTAGGCACAGAAGGAGCAGATGTATGGGCAAAAATGCCAACAGAGGAGCCCGCTGCCAATTCTGCTGTTTAAAACATTAGCTATGTATCCAGCACACAATTAGTTTGAGTAGAGGGAGAAATACCAGACAATTGCCAATTCTCACCTCAGCTATTTGTATCAATACTACGCCCAATAGTTTCAACCCCTTTCTATGCTCACCCTCCAATTGTAATAACCATAGTTATGAAGATAATGGTTATTGATTGCTATTTCACACCATCATGAGTGTGGTGTTCTGGATAAAAAACATTTATGCATAATCTTTTTTTATAGAGTAACTTTTCAGTGGACTTCATTATTGTAAGATTCTACAGTGTTATAATAAATGAGACATCAAAGTTACAGGGCATAAAATAGAAAGTCACATTACTGAAGATACAATTAAGTCATTAGGGTGATCCCAAAAAAGGCTTCAGGGGAGCAAGATGGATCATGATGCTCACTGTATGCGTCACGGTCCCAAGTGTAGCTTGGCGTCACCTGTGACAGATGTCAACTTGGCATAGCTAAGTATGTTTGAGACTGTAGTTGGACTAGACTTCTAAGCAGTAATCATCGATTCCAGTGTCATCTTAATCAATCAATAAGAGTGATTAGGCCAGAAATATTCTAGGGATAGAGCAATTCATCTTCATTTTATCTTCTTTCCAAAACACATCATCCTTAATCCCACCTGTCTAGACTTTTGTTCCCTCCCAATTCTCCATGACAGCTACCCTACATATTTCATATGATGAATTGGACCGAGGAAGAGGATAATGACACACTAGTTGCATTATCTGCATTATAGTTTTACCAGGTATTATAGCAGTGTGAAAACTATTAAAAGGAGAAGGAAGTAGAACTTACAGGAGTTAAGTAACAGGGTTAGAGAGAAAAAAGAGCAGTTGACGTTGTTTAGCGCATAACCACGAGGAACAGACAGCAGATCCGATCAACAAGCCAGGTGTCCCACTAATGCCTGTAACCCAACCTCTGAGAAATAAGATATCTTCTTCTGGCCTCATCACATGCAAAGTTACATGTACTCTCACAAGTGTGCCTATGTACCCACACAGATATACATATGTAATCTTTTTATATACTTGTTATTATAAAATAATTTTTAAACATACTTAATTACTTCTTTGAGAATTTCGTACAGCATATTTTGAACATGCCTCGAATCCCCCTGTAAACTCTTCCCCAATCCATCCTCTTCTCCCTAAACCCATGGCATACCCTCTTGTTTTCCTTTAGAGCATCAACCCTAAGGTCACATACATATAGCAATAGTATATGAACAGCATTTTTATTCATATATTTAGATGTCTATAACAATGATTAACGAAAAAGATCCATAAATTTGAAAGTGGTCAAAAGGACGCAGATGAGGGGTAAAATAGAGAAAGGGGTAATGATATAATTAAAACGCAATTTGAAAACATAAAAAAGTATTAAATGAATAAAAAGATGTAATGTTTACACACTGAGACTATCTCAAAGCAGAGACTATTCTTGTCTTCCTCTGACTTTTACAATCCTGAAGACTCCTCTTCCTTGATGTTTGTTAAGTCTTAGGTATAAGAGTTGTACTGTAAAAGTAGCAATTGGTGGATGAGCAACCTGTGGTCAGTAGATCTCTGTATTTTAATTAGTTGTGGCTTTCAGTAATGACCTCCATCTGCTGTAAAAAGATGCTTTTTTGATAACGGGGTGATAGTTCTATTTGTCCATTAATTTACTTGTTTATTCAGTTTCCATCCCTGATCTCAGCACACCCTTCACCTTCCAGTGTCCCTTCACATGGCTCATCACCCACACCCCTTCCTCTTCTCTTCTGAGTAGAGAGATCCCACCTCCTGGGTACCAACCCACCCGGGCACAACAAGTCATTGCACGACCAGACATATCTTCTCCAACTGAGGCCAGATGAGGCAAGTCAGTGAGGAGAACGGGGTCCAGAGGCATGCAGCACAATCAGGGATAGTCTACACTAGCTGTTGGGAGATCTGCATAAAGACCAGGCTACACATTTGCTACATATGTGTGGAGGTGCCAAGGTCCAGCCTTTGTATGCTCTTTGGTTGATGGGTTGGTCGCTAGGAGCTCCCAAGGGTACAGGTTAGTTGATGCTGTTGGTCTTCTTGTGGAGTAAGTCCCTATCCCCTCCCTGTCCTTCAGTCTCTCCAACTCTTCCACAAGATTCTTCAAACTCTGTCTAATGCTTGGCTCTGGGTTTCTGCATCTGTTTCTGTCACCTGCTATGTGGAGCCTCTCAGAGGACAGATAGGTTAGGTCACTGTCTGTAAGCATAACAAAGTATCATTAATAGTGTCCGGATTGGTTCTTACCAATGGTATAGGTCTCAATATGGGACAGTTATTGGTTGGCCAGCCCCTCAGTATCTGCTCCATCCTTGCCCCTGAACTTCTTGTAGGCAAGACAAATTTTGGGCCTGTGGTTTTGTGGGTGGCATAGTGTGTCTATTCCTCCATGGGGAGTTCTCTGTGGCAACAGGAGGTGTCCAGTTCAGGATCCATATCCCCCATTGCTAATAGTGTCAGTTACAGTCACCTTCATAGATACCCTGGAGCCTCCCCCATCCCAGGTCTCTGGCACATCCTGGAGATGCCCCACTACCACCACCACCCACCCTCTGCCAATTTCAGTTTAATACCCTGGCCTTCTCTCTCAGTATTTCCTTACACCTGATCCCCTGCCTCATTCTCTCTCTCACTCAGTTCCCTCCCTCCCTCCATGCACCTCGGATGGCTATTGTATTTCCCCTTCTGAGTGAGATTCAAGCTTCTTCCCTTGGGCTGTCCACATTATTTAGCTTCTTTGAGTATGTAGATTGTAATGTGGGTATCCTGTACTTTATGGTTAATATCCACTTACAAGTGAGTACATACCATGCGTGTCCTTTTGTGTCTGGGTTACCTTACTCGGGATTCTTGTTCCATTCATTTTGCCTGCAAATTTCATGATGTCCTTGTTTTTAATAGGCGAGTAGCATTCCATCGTGTAAATAAACCACATTTTCTTCATCCATTCTTTGGTTGAGAGACATCTGGGTTGTTTCCAGTTTTTGGCTATCACAAATAACGCTGCTATGAGTGTAGGGTGATCAAATGTCCTTGTGGTATATTAAAGCATTTTTTGGGTATATGCCTAGGAGTGGTATGGCTGGGTCTTAAAGAAGACCTATTCCAATTTTTCTAAAGAACAGCCATATTGATTTCCAGAGTAGTTGTACAAGTTTGTACTCCCACCAGAAATGGAGGAGTGTTTTCTCTTTCTCTACATCCCTATCAGCTTGTGCTGTCACTTGAAAAGCTCTATAAGACAAAAGACAAACCATCAATAGGACAAAACAACAGCCTACATAATGGGAAAAGATGCTACAGAGGGTTGTTATCCAAAATATATAAAGAACTCGACACTATACACCAACAAACAAAATTTTAAAATGAAGTAAAGAGCTAAACAGAGAATTCTCAACAGAGGAATGCATAATGGCTGAGAAACACCTAAAGAAAAGTTCAATGTCCTTAGCCATCAGGGAAATGCAAATCAAACCCACTCGGAGATTCCACCATAGACCCATCAGGTTAGCTACATTTTTTTCATGGATATGAAGATAACATTCAGAGCACAGTTAGCAATTCTGCTGGTTTAGGAAACTTTAGGAAACTGCCAGTGGTAGGTTCTCCTATAGGCTGCATGACCTTGCCAACCATGGGTGCTTTAAGGGCTGGGCATGAATTTCCTCCTATTGAGGTGGCCTTAAATTCAATTAGGTGGCATTGGTTGCCATGAGCATATAAGTGCCACTATTGTACTTTTCAAATTACCTCGCTGTGCCGGCCATTGCTGTGACTCACGAGTGCTGCAACTAAGTAAGCCTATAGATTGGTGTTCTTCCTTGGCAACTTGTATGACTTCTTCACATAATATGAGGACTTGTCCTCGGGGAATTGATTTTAGATCAGGTCCAGATCAGTTTCTCCAAGTTCTGAGTCTCACATGTGTGGCATTTTCAGCAACAGAGTTTAACCTTTTGTCTCTATTAGTCGCTAAGAGTAATGGCAATAACCTAAATTGTTTGGTTGTGTTGTTTGGACTCCATTGATCGGCAACTCAAAAGTAGCTTTTCCATGGCCAACACTAGGATTTTTGTTAGGTAGTTTATGGTTTTTATCCTGAGTGGGCCAACTTTAATTAAAGTATATGTGTGTGCACTTAAATTTATATATCAATATAGATTTTATGCAATTTAAATAAATATTAAGTAATATAAGACACTGTGGCTTTTTGAAACATCCTAAAATACTTTTTTCAAATGACTAAAAACTGAAAAATTGAAGTTAAATAATTTTTTCCAAATTACTCAGGAAATAAGTAAACATTAGGGATTAATTATGTAGAACAGAAATAGAACTCTGTGCAACAGAAATAAGTGAAGCAACCTAAACAAAGATAAAGAAAATGACTTTGTGATCAGAGTTCAACTGTGGTCTTCACATTCAATCCCAGCACAAAGGATAAGCCAGAGCTGCAGTATCATCACTCCCAAAGAGCACCTCCCTCTGAAGCACACAGCGGTCTGGCCTAACATTTCCACTTCATCTGTTGCTACAAACCAGATTTCTTCACTTCCTATTCCAATGAAAGAAAAATAAATACCTTCGGTTCCCAAATACTAGTTATTCTGTATCAGAGAGCAACAAGAAGGAAAATATAATCTTCCAGGAAGAATTTATATTACAGCTTTTTGTTTTAAATTTTTGAGGTGATAATAGAAGCAGAAAATAAATGAGGTCGTGATTATTCTAAGGAAGATATAACTTAGAGACAAGTAAATATGTATGAGCAAATAAAATCAATATAGTGTGTAGAACTAAAATTGTTTTCAGATTGCTTATGTCTCCCTATAATCAATGTGCCGCATAGTGGGCCTTACAGTTTGCAAATGCCTTGTCTAAATCTTCCATGAATTTCTCATGGATGTTGAATAAAACCGCAAATTATTGATACGACTGAAATGGTCTGTAAGGGGCAATATCACATGATTTCTATTTACATCTCCTACACTCTGTCCATCACTCTGTGCCATGAGCCAAGCATACTTAGTCTTGCAGAACTTTGTCTTTAATATCCTCCTATGAGGATGACAATCTACATATTTGCCAGTTCCTTCTGCAATTTATTTCATTCAGATGTCAACCCCCTACAGAGGTCTCCTACAGCCATAGTTTGAAAAAGCTTCCCCGCGTAGCTACTGTGTTTCTACGGAGCCCTTTGCTCCTTCCAGATGCTTGCCAGTGATGTGAGCATGTGTTTGTGTGTCACTCCCACAGAGTCATTTCTGTGCGAGCGGGAGGCTTGTCTTTTCTCTTTGCCATTCTGTGACCCATGAGGTTGGACAGCTCCTAGCACATCAAAGGCACGCTGTATAATTCTTACTGGGATGAATGAATCTAGGCCACAGGGTAGAAAGAAAAGAAAGGTCTGAACAATCCCAGGGAACCCAGGAAAGCTTTCTGGACAAGCACACATCCCTTGACCTGAGGAGACGCACTCAAAATTTCAGATGCATCAGAAAGAAGTCTGGTTTCATGACTTCAGCAATCCCAAAATCAAAATGCAATTTTCATTCTTAATCCAAACATGGTTTGTCAAGTAGAAGTTTTAGTATACGTCCTTCTTAGCAAACATTCTCTGAACTCTTAGCATACAGCCTAACTAATATTAGACTATGGTATTGTCTGTGTGCATCATGTTCTCTGAACTCTTAGTAATACAGACTAGCTGATATTTGTAACTTCAAGCTTTTCCATCCACACCTCAGTTCCCAAATAATGACTCAGGTTTATTATTTATTTTAAAAATTCCTAGGACATAAGCTAAGCATGTTCCCTGAGTAACTCATAACTTTCAATTTACCCTTTTATACTTACCTCTCCTCAGCTTCATAAATCCAATTCCATCAAAGTATGTGGCGAATCTCCTGCCTCTATTTCCCAGGGTTACTCTCTCCCTACTGGATGTCCCACCTTCTAATCCTGCCTGAACTATTTGGCTATTAGACTTTTATTGACAGATGATGCTTCCACACAAGAGATTATCCCTACAAATATTGGACTATTTTATTGTTTGTGTGTATTTAGGGTATGTGTGTGTTTGTGTATATATATGTGTGTGTGTGTGTGTGTGTGTGTGTGTACTAAGCCAAGTTTTATGTTAACTTGTCATAAATTACAGTCATCTGAGAGAAGAGATCTTCAGTTTTAAAAATGCCTCCATAAGATGTGGCTGTAGGCAAGCTTGTAGGGTATTTTCTTTAGTTAGTGAATGATAGGGGAAGCCCAGTCCATTGTGGGCGGGGACACCTCTGGGATGGTGGTCCTGGGTTCTATAAAAAAGCAGATTAAGAAGCCCTAGGATCAAGTCAGTAAGCAGCACCCCTCCATGGCTCCCACATTCAGGTTCCCTTTTCATTTGAACTTCTGCCATGGCTGCCTTCAGGAACTGTGACTGAGGATATATGTGACAAATAAACCCTTTCGTCCTCAAGTAACTTTTGGTCATGATGTTTCATCACAACGGTAGTTACACTAACTGAAACACAAAGGTGTGTTATGTGCTGGATACGCGACCACTGAGACATGCAGCCAAGTTCGCAGTAATCTATCTCTTTAAGAGACATAAACCATAAAATATTGTCTCAATTTGTTCTGATTGTGAAGGAAAACTTTCGCCGTGGTGATGTCACTTCTGAATCAGAACACCATTGTTCCCCACTAAGATTCATCTCGTCTCAAGTCTCTAACGTCTCAAGTCACCTTCATTTTGAGTTTGCGTTTTATCACGCAGTGTAGCAGAATTCTCACCCTGTTGCAAGATATTTCCTATCCATTCACATTGAGGCATTGAGAGGCCAGTGATTGGAGGGCAGAGAGGAGGAGGAGGAGCTAAGGGAAGTGAAGGGAGTAGAGAGGGAGGAGGCTTGGTGGACCAGACAGCTGAGAAGAGAGAGAGAGACGCAGATACCCAGATGGCTTTAGACATGTTTCTGGTGTTTTACAGAGGTTAGAAATATTGGGCTAAGACTTTATCATTGTAAATTGGCATTATGAAATTGGGAGGTTCTTATACATAAATGTATTTAGTTAACTATTCAAGTTTATGAGTCATGCTTTACCGGATGTGGTACAGAGGCCCGGCATGGGTGGTACTCTTTTTTAATTATTATCCACTACATCACCTAACTTCATGTTGGCCCCAAAAGTTGGTAGCAGAGCTACTATCATGTGTCAAGTTATTGATTTAAGTGTAGATGATTAATCAATATTCCTTTATCACTTAGTCCACATCCCAGTTGATCTCTGATTTATCTGCTGTATCTAGCCACAATAATAATAAAAGGATGGACGACCAGCTAAAATATTTCTAATGAAATTTTCTAATGTTTTTTCAGGGTAGAGACTTTGTATGTGGATGAAAATACAGAAGCAGGCAATGGTCCCTTAAGACACTTTGTCTTAACTTAGATGATGGTCTATTTTAGCACTTGAAAATATGTTACTTGTATGGTGATGATTAAAAATAAAACAACTGAATTTTTACTCAAATATTTCTTCTTAAAAGTTGATGTTTTACATTTAGATGGTAATTTTGAGTCGTTCACACATTTTTCTGTGCCAGTACAAATACAAATTTTTAGTAGTTTAAGGGAAGACTGAAAATGAATTCATGAAATGATGTGTAACTAATTAGTATTACTTTTTATGAACATTTTGCAGATAGGAGTGTAGCATGGCTGTCCTCTGAGAGGCTGCACCCAGCAGCTGACTCAGAAAGAGACAGACATCCACAGCCAAATCATAGATGGAGTTTGGGGCCTATTATGAAAGGATAGGAGGAAGGAGTACAGGCCTGGAGGAGACAGGAACTCCACAGGAAGATGAACAGAGTCAACTAACCAGGACCCTTGGGGCTCTCAGAGTCTGAACCACCAACCGAAGAACATACACAGGTGGACCTAGACCTCCCCTGCATATGTAACAGGTGTGCAGCTTGACCTGCGGTGGGTCCTGAACAACTGGACCAGGGGCTATTCTAAAAGCTGTGCCGTGTACATGGACTGTGTTATTCTAGCTGAGCTGCCTTATCTGGCCTCAGCAGGAGAGGATGTGCTTAGCCTCATAGGCTTGATATCCCAGGGTAGGGGGATACCCACAGGGACTCTACCCCACACAGAGGAGAAGAGGAAGGGGAGGGGAAAGGATTATGGGAGGGACTGTGAGCAGGATACAAAGTAAAGAATTGGTTAACTACTTAAAAACAAGAACAGCTAGTGGTAAAATAGAACAATTAAAAAAGAGAATTTGAAATAAATGGATAATTAACAAAATACAACTCATCAAAATGAATGGTGAACAATACAATGTGTAAAAAGAAAATTTTCTCATAGAACAGCAATTTTTAAAATTATTGCAGAGAGATCAGCAAGATGGTTCAGCCGGGAGAGGCACTTGAGTGCAGGTCTGACGACTTGTGTTAGATTCCCAAATCCCATAAGATCTCAGGAGAGAGGTAAACATACCTGGAAATAAACACACATGAACACACACCCCCACACACACACCTACTTAAATAAGTAAATAAGATAATTACAACTTAATTATTAAAATGCTAAGATACGTTTCAGATGGACCAACAAGAAAAAATTAAGATGTAACTTAATCTATTCTAGACCACAATAACAAGGAGAAAATATTCTAATATTTTCTGAGCTGTAAGGAAATCAATTGCTTTATTTTTACAAAGGACCATTAGGGATAATTGACAAACTGGATGCTATTCAATGCGAGCAGTGGCCCTCTGATAGAGATGGAAGAATTTCTAATATATCAACAAAATAGCAACATCTACCACCTACAAACCTGACTTTTAAAGAAGCCTACAGTTACATCTCATTGGTGAATGTGAAGACAAAGTAACCAGAGGTTTTTGAGAACTACCTCTTTGTCACCAAGAGAGTTGTCTTTTTGTTGCTGTTGGGTTTGTTCTAGAGAGTGCCTGTAGGGATGGTCTTATGAAAGGTATAGTATAGTACCAACGACCTCTTTTTTTTACTGGTTTTTAAGAGTATTCGTCCCAGCCATCCGAATTTCTTCAGGTGAAAAGTCTTTGTTTAGCTCTGTACCCCACTTTTGGATAGGGTTATTTGGTTTTCTGGGGTCTAACTTCTTGAGTTCTTTGTATATATTGGATATTAGCCCTCTGTCGGATGTGGGGTTGGTGAAGATCTTTTCCCAATTTGTTGGTTGCCAATTTATCCTTTTGACAGTGTCTTTTGCCTTACAGAAACTTTGTAATTTTATGAGGTCCCATTTGTCTATTCTTGCTCTCAGAGCATAAGCAAAAACAAAGACTTTTCACCTGAAGAAATTTGGATGGCTGAGAAACACCTTAAAAAATGTTCAACATCATTAATCATTAGAGAAATGCAAATCAAAACAACCCTGAGGTTTCACCTCATACCAGTCAGAATGGCTAAGATCAAAAACTCAGAAGACATCAGGTGTTGGCGAGGATGTGGAGAAAGAGGAACACTCCTCCACTACTGGTGGGACTGCAAGCTGGTACAACCACTCTGGGAATCAGTCTGGCGGTTCCTCAGAAAACTGGACATGATACTTCCAGAGGACCCAGCCATACCACTCCTGGGCATATACCCAGAAGATTCCCCAGCATGCAATAAGGATACATGCTCCACTATGTTCATAGCAGCCTTATTTATAATAGACAGAAGCTGGAAAGAACCCAGATGTCCCTCAACAGAGGAATGGATACAAAAAATGTGGTATATGTACACAATGGAGTACTATTCAGCCATTAGAAACAATGAATTCATGAAATTCTTAGAGAAATGGATGGAGCTGGAGAATGTCATACTAAGTGACATAACCCAGTCTCAAAAGAATAACCATGGTATGCACTCACTGATAAGTGGATATTAGCCTAGAATCTTAGAACACCAAAGACACAATTCATGTACCAAATGATGTCTTACAAGAAGAAAGGAGTGAACACTGGGGCTGGAAAGGATCAAAGCATCAGTGTAGGGGAATACAAGAACAGGGAAGAGGGAAGGGGTGGAAGAGGAAACAGGGGGAGGGAAAAGGGCATGTGGGACCTTTGTGGGGTGGGGAACCAGAAAAAGGGAAATGAATTGTAAATATAGAATATATCCAATAAAAAAAAAGGAGTATTCGTCCCCTTTTCTTAATGTCCTGGATGTGTCTACTTAAATGGTCCAGGTCTTTATGTTGTTGTCCTTAAGGAGAGGCAGGCTGAAAGAGAAAGGTATGTATAAAGAATATCTTCCTTGTAACCTGGAAAGGTGAATCATCCTTACATTTCCTATCAAAAAGAGTGAACGTGTCACAACTGCCCATAAAGTCAAGTGACAAGTCTTTTATTGCTCTGGAGAGAATGACCAATTATAAGTGTCCCTCTGATGGAGATGGAAGAATTTCTAATACATCAACAAAATAACAACATCTACCACCTACAAACCTGACTTTTAAAGAAGCCTACAGTTACATCTCATTGGTGAATGTGAAGACAAAGTAACCAGAGGTTTTTTGAGAACTACCTCTTTGTCACCAAGAGAGAGTTGTCTTTTTGTTGCTGTTGGGTTTGTTCTAGACTTCAAAGACATGAAATGGCAGAAAAACTACCAACAACATTCATCTTAAAAGATGATCTTTTTTTTTTATTCTGAAAAAAAAAATCTGCCTGAAACTTAAGACTTGATTTTTTTTTTTACCTTTAAAATTACAAACCTCAATAAAGCAAGAACTGATGTATACTTGAGTTGTATGAAAAATAAAACATCATCATGTTTGCCTTGGGAAACGTGAAAAACATGAAAGCACTCACTTTAGTAACAACCCGTAATGAACAATAAATCATAATAAAGTAAAATTGAACAACTGATTTGCAAGCTATCAAAATTAAATGGTTTTTAATACTCTTGAGAAAATGAGAGCGTGTCAGCCAACATCTGAGTAACATTCATGCCATTTCCACATGTCATGAGACTGAAGTAATGCAGCAAGTTTCGTGGAAAGGATTCTAGTCTCCTCTGGAATGTCTTTCTCCAGCTCTGATCACGTGCCTCTAAGATGATTTCACTTTGAATTCCTGCAAATAGAAATTCAATCTCTTTGGAGACTGTGAATTCGAGGTCAGGCAGCAACCAGATCAATTGCTTCCAACTTTGAAGTACAAAAGATTATTTTCTGGAAATTTAAAAATAACGTCATTTCTTCCACTGGATCTTATGATGTTAAATTGTCTTATGAACTTTAGCAGAGTCTATGATCTTATTGTCCTTTCCTAAAGATTTCTCTCTGACTTTACATTTAAGCGAAAGAACTGATGTCCTGAAATTCCTCCAAGCAATGAGTCTATTCAGTTGTTCTCCCGAAAAAAAAATTAAAGTCTTTGAAAGAAATCACAGTAATTTAATTGAACTGAGGTAGAAAGAGGAAATGAATATGAAGGGAGAAATGGGAAGCCAGTGTATTATATATCAACCAATGTATTATATCAATGACATGATTTGACTAAGGAAACCACAAAGTCTCTGTTCCACTAAATATGGAGTGGTGTCCTGGGTCATATCCTGGAACATAGACATAAACTGGATGGAGGGGGAGATGACATATCGGTGAAGTCAGAATTTTATTAATAAAAAAATGGCCAGGCAGTAGTGGTGAACATCTTTAATTCCAGCACTTGGGAGGCAGAGGCTGGCAGATTTCTGAGTTTGAGGCTAGCCTGGTCTACAGAGTGAGTTCCAAGACAGCCAGGACTATACATAAAAACCCTGTCTTGAAAACCAATAAATAAATAAATAAATAAATAAATAAATAAATAAAATAAATGGGTCAATATCAATTTCTTAATTTTGAACATTACACCGTGCACTTAGAAAATGTTAACTATAGCAATGGGGGAAATAAGATGAAAGGTTTATGAAAATTGAAGTGTCTTTTCCTGAGGTAGAAGGCAGAGCTGGGAATGACTACTGGTATTATTCCAAGAGAATGTGTCACACAAGGGCGAGCTGACTAACAGATGACCAGACACAAACAACACGCCGCTTCTCAACTCAGCCAGGCTGCACGTCTGTGTTCTTCATATGCACAATAAGAACACGGAAAAGGAAAGTTTCTTATACAGAAATGTTCATTTATTCCCGTAGATGCCAAACATCGTGAATCTAAAGGTATTATTCAGTACTATATCTTTGATATTGAGAACATAGCAGGCATTCAGAAATTTTCACTTGACAAGTAAGAAAATTAAATCATTTCCGTTTTATATTCCCCTTTTGTTTTGTTCCTTTTGTTAGTTAGTTAGTTTGTTTTTCTGTTATTTCAGATAAAAGTCTCACTCTGTAGCACAGGCTACCCTGGAACTTGAGGAAATCATTTTGCTTCAGGCTCCTAGGTGTTAAATTTATGGCGTTCAGCTTTCAGACTTAGCTAACTTAAATGCTTTCTTGTTGACTATTTCCTTTGTGCTCACAGTATATTAAAAAAAAATGTTGCATATTACAATTACTAGGAGTAGTCTTTCTAAATGGAATTGGCTGGTTCTGATTCATATGTTCTTGCTGTAGAGAAAGGGGTTTTTGTTATTTATTACGTATTGTAATTATTAGTGTATCTCTACCCACAATGGGCGACGTTGTCCAGCTTGTGAGTGATAGTCATGAGCTGCTAGCGAAAGTCTCTCTGCAGTTCTTCAACTGCTCCTTCCTCCTTAGACAATGTGTAGCAAGAACCGTCTCTTCGGACCTAATGTTTAGTGTTTCCCCAAAATGGAAGCTTTAAGAAGTGGAACCCGGTGGACTGTCTGCAGGGCACTTGGGTGTGTTCCCTCGAAGGGGTATGTTGGGTCTCAGCCCCTTCTTATGTGTACTCCTTGCCATTAAAAGAACAATTTCTTCCAACCTTCTCCTCCACCATTGCCACCGATCAGCTCATCAGAGACCTCAGCAATGGTACTGTCCGATCACGTGCAGGCACACGCTCAAATGTGCAACAGAATAAATCTCCTTCCTACGACGATTCGCCACCTTAGATATTTTGTTATAGTGATAGGAAACTAATCCAGAGTCTATGTGACTTTAAAATAAAATCTCCCACAGGAAATAAAGCAATAAGGAGTTTTTAATTATGAAAGGATTTAGCTTTGTACGATACTAATATTTTATTACTTTAGATTGAATAGTAAGACATCCCAAAAAAAATATTTTTCCTGTCATTACCAAAATTAATATATATTTTTTCTAGAAAACCAACTTTGGTTTCTACAGAATAATTCCTCTCTTGTTATTAGACATTCATATACTTAAACATGCAACATTTAATTTAATATATCCCTTTAGAAAAATAATAAAAATATGTAGCTTTGCAAGCATTGTAACAGTTTAATTATTCAGGTTTTTAACAGTGGAATATATTTCAGTGAGATGAAGATTATTAAATATTTTAAAGGACTCATTCATTTGGAAGAGAGACTTTCATCTTATAATTAATTTTCCAGTTACCAAAATGTTAAATTAATAAAATGTTCATATCCTTGTCATGTAATTAATCATGTAACTGAATTCACAAAGTTCAGCATCTAATGCATTTATTTTTATGTGATCTACTTTCTGATTGTACCATGAATTTGTGATTATATACTCTAAATTAAAATCACACATTTCTTGCTGGAGAATGAGGGTCTCTCCTCAATTATTAGGTTTGCTTGTAGCAAGCACTTCATTATAATATTTACGTCTGTTCTTTGTCTTACCTTATTGCTGTCTTTCAAAATGATAGTTCAAGTCACATGAATGAATGTGCTGCTGGTATTGGGTACTTCAACCTTTGAAACAAAACTATAACCAACACAAAGGTTTTTTTTTTTTAACACATTTTATAAGCATCTGTTTTCTTTTAACCTTAGTGAAATGGTACCCTTTTCAAATACAAATTCTGTATCTCATAAAATAACTTTCAGGTGATTGTTTATATGTCCCTGTTTTTCCTGTCTGTTTAGTTTTTATCAAGTAGCTAGTTTAGTCTTTGTCCATGTCTTTATCCACTAAAATCAATGCTTAAATACAAACAACTCATAAATATGCTACAACAGTATAAATCTGCCCTTAGTCCCTAGATAGCATGCTTTATAGTTCAAAATGTAGCAACTACATCATAGTAACTCACATTTTCAGAAATATGAAATTGCTTAATATAGAGCTTAGGGGTGTATAACTAATTTCAATGGAGGAAAATGAGCGAGTCTAGATTCCCTAAGGTTAAATGACTTCAGCATTGATAAAAGGCGATCAGCATAATCAAAGGCAGGCTGCTTTCTCAATTTAGAATATGCTCCCTCTTTCAAATAAGAAGCCGAGGCAGAAATATCAAGATGCTGAAGGTTTCTAAAACACCTTGAAGAACACAATGGAGAAAGTGATTTTGAATGTGTGCCCCTGTATTAGTTTCTTATGGCTGTCCTAAAAATTGTGACAAGTTGGAAGCCATATAAAGCAGAAATTTAATATAATAGTCCTAGAAGTTAGAATTCTAAACTTAAATGTGTCTTCAGGCCAGATTTCTTCAAAGGCCATTGGAAAGGCCGGTTCTCTACCTTATTTCAGGGTTTGAATGTTGCCTGCAAACCCAGCTGCATCTCTCCATCTTATGACCTTCTGTCTTTTTCTCTGTATCTCTCTGTCAACTCTTAAAAGGATATTAATAATCAGACGTAGACTCCATGCTAACTCAGTAAGGTTTCATCGTATTTATATTTACAAACGTATCCTTTAACACCCCCTATTTCCAAAGGACAGCATGGTGATAGAGTTAAGACTTAAGCATATATCCTTAGGTGCTTTGAAGGAAAGTAGTATTACCGAGCTATTTCTTAAGGAAATTGCAGCATAGAACGTGGAAATCAGCCTAACTGTGAGAGTTATTCTGTTAGGACTAGTCTCTACTGAATCCAGTTCAAAAAGTTCGTTCATTCAAAGAACTGCAAAGATCTGTTGAGCATCAGACCTCTACGCTGAACCACTCCCAGGAGCCACCATTTAGAAGAGTTACACGGAAAACAACCCCTGGATGGCCGCAAACAAAGCCTTTGCCTCAATTTATATAGTGTTGGAAAACTAATATCAGGGAATTAGCCACACCAGTAACAAGATAACAACGTGTGTACTAGAGACTGGAAAACATTGCAGCAAGGTGTCTAAAGGGAGAGTGTTATTCAAGTCCATCCTGCTGCTGTCCTGGATGAGTACAGACCTTGTGTTACTAGGCAACCCAGGCAAATATTCCTTTTTTGTTTTAAGAGAAGCCTGTGCTTTGAGTTTGATGAAGGATGCCCAATTATTTCCAATAATAAAAATGTAAATGTTGTAAACGAGGGGACTGCTCCAGGTGTTCAGTCATTAGTCATCTTTCATTTGGGCCCAAATGAGTCAAAATGCATCTTCCCCACAACTTCTAACGCTGAGAATTCTGACCTTCAAAGGGGTGGATTGGGAAAGCTTTGACTCAAATGGTAACATAAGCTGTGCACCTTCTGCGAGAGTATGCACCAGTGACTTTCTTTTTACTTCACTGTGAAAATGGAAGTAATCAGAAGAGAATTCCTCTAGTGTTTACCACAAAACCACCATCTGTCCCTAGTTCCCTGTTTCTTCAGCCTTCCTGATGATTGCTGTGGATGAATGATTCATGTTCCTCTCTGAGGCCAACCCTTCCACCTGTGTTGTGAATCACATCCCCCCTTTTATTTCTTACTCAAAGCCACTACCTTTGTAGTAGAGGCTTCTCTCTCTCTCTCTCTCTCTCTCTCTCTCTCTCTCTCTCTCTATCTTCCTTCCTCCTTCTACCCCTCTCCCGCCTTCTCTGTAAAATTCCTTAGAAGTACTTGTTAACATTCCTTCTAGGCTCCACCTTCCAGTTACCTGGCAACAGCCAGGCATGCCCAACTCAGTATAAAAGGGGCTGTTCATGTCAAATGATGCACAAGAGAGAGAAAAAACAAAAGATGGATCCTTGGGTCCTTTGTAGAAAGGGGAAAAATATCCACAGATGGAGATAAAATGGCAAAAGGTTGAGCAGAGTCTGAGGGAAAGACAATTCAGAGACTACCCCACCCAGGGATGCATCCTGTATACAGTTACAAAACCCAGACACTATTGTGAGTGCCCACAAGTGCTGGCTGACAGGAGCCAGATATAGCTATCACCTGGGAGGCTCTCCTAGTGTATGACAAATCCAGAGGGGGCACTCTTAGCCAGCCATTGAACTGAGCACAAGGTCCCTAATGAGGGAGCTAGTGAAAGGACCCAAGGAGCTGAAGGGGTTTGTAACTCCACAGGAGGAACAACAATATGAGTCACCCAGTCCTCCCAGAGCTCCCAGCGACAAAACCATCAACCAAAGAGTATCCATGGAGTTACCCATGGCTCCAGACACACTGGCAGCAGAGGATGATCTTGTTAGACACCAAAGGGAGGAGAGGCCCCTTGTCCTGGAAAGACTGGATGCTGTAGTGTAGAGGAATACCAGGATAGGGAAGCAGGGGTGGGTTGGTTGGGGAAGGGGAGATGGCTTGTGGAATTTTCATGGGAGAGGGGGGAGCCAGGAAAAGGGACAACATATGAAATGTAACTAAAGAATATACCTAATTTTAAAAGGGGGGGCAGGGCTGTTTGCCCCATCCTTACTCTTTACTCTTTTCCCTCTCTGCCCCTTCTCTTCCCATTCCCCTCCCCCTCTCCACTGTTCATGGCTGGCCTCTCCTCCTCTCTTCCTCCTCCTCTTTTCTTCCTCTTCCTTGTCCTCCTCCTCCTTTCCTCCTGCTCATCTTCCTCCTCCTCCTTCCTCTCTCTCTGTCTCTCTCTGTCTCTCTCTGTCTCTGTCTCTCTCTGTCCCTCTCTGTCTCTCTGTCTCTCTCTCTCTCTCTCTCTCTCTCTCTGTCTCTGTCTCTCTCTCTCTCTCTCTCTCTCTCTCTCTCTCTCTCTCTCTCTCTCTGCCTTTCTCTTTCTCTATCTGTACCCCCTCAACTCCCCTCCCCATGCCCTAAACAAACTTTATTCCACACTATATCTATCTATGGCTGGTACGTCAGGAGGGAGGGATGCCTCGGCATGGGCCCTCAGAGGCATCCTCTTCTACCTCACTCTAACAAACATATTCCTGGTTGCTTTCTTTCTTTTTTTATAAAATGCAACAGTACTACTCTCACTAAACAATCTCCCTGTCCTCTCCTCCCATTTCACTTGAATGAAGATTTTACTCCCCAAAACTCAGTGAAAACGCAGATTTTTCAAAGCCGAAAGAGACGTCTACTATTTCAAGTTTACCAGTTGCCTTGGCCTCGCTTCCTGCAACCTATCACTATATATGTGACACGGCTTATTATCCCGTCTTATACAGGACTTGACTGCTAAAAAGCATCATCTTGGCTATGGTTCTATCTCAGTCTAGAGGAATGAAGAAGTCTAGGGCAATGGGATGGGAAGCAGAAGGCAAAGCACAGCTCAGCAGCAGTGAGACCTGCTGGTCACTGCGCTCCCACAGCAGAGCGGACCACACACGGTGAAAGAAGAGCTCCTGGACAGATAAAGCAGTGGGGTGTGCCTAGAGGCCCAATTATTCTGCAAGTTGGGAAGCTCTCTAAATGAAGGAAGATAACCCAAGAAGCAAAAGATCAAGATCAAAAAGCCACGAAGGTAAGGGATTACAGAGTGTCCTTAGAACAAAAGAACAATACAGACACCACCATAGGAGAGAAAACAACTGTGTGCGGAGCCGAAGAGCAATATAGGTAGACGCTTGCAAAAGAACCAGCAGCACAAAATGCAGAGCCCTGACTCCTGTGTAGCTCTCAGAGACAGGAGAGAACTATATGGCTACCACAAACACCCTATACAATAGCTAACATCAAAATGCAACAGAAACCGTGGGTAGCACCTGTTCAAACAACTCCAGGTTGATATGAATACCTGCCTGGTTTTTTCCAGGATGTCTCAGTATAGGAATTATAAATATAGGTATGTGGGGTCCTCCAATTTTATATCAAAACACACTGCAGAGAAAGGATTAAGCATATGCCTATCAGAAGCAAACACAAAACAGCAATAGCATGTTAGTATTCACCCGAAATCCATAAGATGATGTCTCTATAAAATGAATAAGAAAGCATGACCACCAGAAGCCACAACGTAAGGGTCCATTGCTAGACCCTGTCTTCCATCTTTAAAGAATATCATACGAAGTTGTGCCTCACTTAATAAGTTAGAAATAAATTCCTAAAGAAGTTTCCAGTGAGCCCAGTTGAAAAATGAAAATATCCTGTAGAATCTTGAAGGATATCTTCATCTGGGTACCACCGGGGCTTACTAGATGTCTTAGTCAGGGTTTCTATTCCTGCACAAACATCAAGACCAAGAAGCAAGTTGGGGAGGAAAGGGTTTATTGAGCTTACACTTCCACACAGCTGTTCATCACCAAAGGAAGTCAGGACTGGAACTCAAGCAGGTCAGAAGCAGGAGCTGATGCAGAGGCCATGGAGGGATGTTACTTACTGGCTTGCTTCCCCTGGCTTGCTCAGCCTGCTCTCTTATAGAACCCAAGAATACCAGCTCAGAGATGGCACTACCCACAAGGGGCCCTCCTTCACTTGATCACTAATTGAGAAAATGCCCCACAGCTGGATCTCATAGAGGCACTTCCCCAAGTGAAGCTCCTTTTCCTATGATAACTCCAGCCTGTGTCAAGTTGACACACCAAACTAGCCAGTACAATTGACCCCTTGTCAACTTGACACACCAACATATCACTATTAAGCCCCAACCCTTACTTTCTTATTCATCCCCAAGATCTCAATAATGTAAAAAGTCCCACAGTCTTTACATATTAAAAGTTCAATCCCTTTAAAATGTCCAATATCTTAAAATTCAAAGTCTTTTAAAAATTCAAGTCTCTGAACTGTGGGCTCCACTAAAATACCTTCTTTCAAGAGGGAAAAATATCAGGGCACAGTCACAATCAAAAAAGCAAAACTCAAACTCCAATGGTTTAATGTCTGGGATCCAACTCACGATCTTCTGGGCTCTTCCAAGGGCTTGGGTCACTTCTCCAGCTCTTCCCATTGTAGCACACACCTTGTCTTCTAGGCTCCAGCTGCCTGAACTCCACTGCTGCTGCTGTCCTTGGTGGTCATCACATAGTACTGGCATCTCCAAGCCGCAACTCTTTTGCATGACCCCTTCAGTCCTGGGCCATCAATTACAACTGAGGGTACACTTTCACCAATAGCCTTCCATGGCCTCTCACAGTACCAAGCCTCAGGTGTTTTTCATGATGCCTTCATGCCTTCAAAAGCAGTACCACCTGGGTGACTCTTACACAGTGCCAAGTCCTGCTACAGCACGAGGCACAACCTTGGCTATCTGGAACACACTCTCTGTGCTCTCAGAAAACAGTTCCCAGAAGATTTCATCTCAGTGATGCTGGTTTCTTCTTAATCACCGCTAATTTCTTAGCTCCAGCTAACCAGCATCAATGGTCCCAGTAACACAAAGGTTGACTTTAATAGTTTTGATATCTTGTTAATCACAGCTGATTCTTCAGCCCCAGCTAACCAAAACCACAGAATCTTCATGGCCCTGATAAGAGTCTTTAATCTTCCCTCTGAAACTTCACAAGCCAGGCCTCCATCTTCTCCACTGTTCTCAACATAATCTTCCAAGCTCCCCTACCACATCTCACAGAGGTCTCATCACTGAATGGACCATCTAGCCCAAAGTTTCAAAGTCCCTCCACATGGTCAGGTTGTCACAGGAATACCCCACTATGCTGGTACCAATTTCTCTTAGTCAGGGTTTCTATTCCTGCACAAACATCATGACCAAGAAGCAAGTTGGGGAGGAAAGGGTTTATTGAGCTTACACTTCCACACAGCTGTTCATCACCAAAGGAAGTCAGGACTGGAACTCAAGCAGGTCAGAAGCAGGAGCTGATGCAGAGGCCATAGAGGGATGTTTCTTACTGGCTTGCTTCCCCTGGCTTGCTCAGCCTGCTCTCTTATAGAACCCAAGAATACCAGCCCAGAGATGGCACTACCCACAAGGGGCCTTCCTTCACTTGATCACTAATTGAGAAAATGCCCCACAGCTGGATCTCATAGAGGCACTTCCCCAAGTGAAGCTCCTTTTCCTATGATAACTCCAGCCTGTGTCAAGTTGACACACCAAACTAGCCAGTACACTAGATTTTCTAAAGAAACAGCAGCCTGCAATGGCATGACCACTGGTATTGCTGTTGTGTTGCCTTGAAAAGCATTTCCTCCTCATCTCCAGCATGAACTTATCTGACAGGTGCTATTCAACGTGAAGTATTCTGTCTTCTGAGCCTGTTCCCAGACGCTCTGTGTATAGTCGCTGTCCACACTTGCCATATGACAATTGTTACAGTGAACTTGCTGTCTCCATGGTGAAAAGAGTAAGGAGGAAAAACAAGCAAATCTGATTAAAGACTCTGCCTTAGGGTGGGAGGAAAAAATCCATTGGAAAATCCTTAGGGAGCATGGATTTTCAAGTTAAAAGAAAAAGAACAGAAAAGAAGGACATACAGAGAAAGAAATGTTAAACCTGCACACATGAAAAAACCTTTTTTATCATCAGAAAATTAATATATTGAGGTTAAATGTCACCAGCTGTGTAAATCCTTAGTTTCTTACAAATGAAGTGCCCAGACTTCTCCATACCATGAATTAAATGACATAGTGAACATTATGAGCTATTTTAAACTTCTAATATACTTTTATTACCAAATTGCATAGATGTATAAAAATTTGTCTGAACAGAGAGCAGGTAAATTTCACCCTTCCAGATCCGAAACTGAAAATATAGTTTGTGAAATGTCTATTCTTGAGCAAAACAACTTCAAAATCAGTTAATAGTAGTCAACTGATAGGCATTGCTATGGCTGTGGCAGTACAGGACACACTGTAAGGTTGAAAGAAGGGGAGTCAATAAAGTAATTACCTTTCCCGACCCCAGTTTTCATTCTGTAGTCTAGTATAGGTCTAAATACTACAGGAGGAGCTTATAAAGATGCAGTCACTTCACTGGTTCTGAAACACTAAAATATTCATGGTAGTTTACTTCAGAAGTGGCAAGTTTTCTGGCATATTTCTTAGCACAGTTCTCAATTGTGTGTGTGTGTGTGTGTGTGTGTGTGTGTCCCATATGTTGCCTTCATTGAGTAGGAAATTATTCCCTTCTAAATACTCTCAAAGAATGCCCAGAAGCTAATGTGTTCCTAGTGACAGAAAAGTGACTACTCTAATGTTTTGAAAGTAGGTAAGTTCTTAATAATAAAATATTATTAAGGAGTTTGACCCATGACAGCTAAGAAAGTGAATTATATCAGTGCTGTCCTTTCTGGGCAGCCCTCGAAAAGCTCCTATGCCATGTGGCTGGACAGTGGATGTGACTGTCAGAATACCCTCTAGAAATTTCTCTGCATTTGTTTTATCTCAGTTGAAGAAGGCTATATAAAAGCTTCTAAGGAATGATGGAAAGGACCTTCAGCTGCCTTTTTCTTTAACAAGTTTAGCATAAGATGCTTCATAACTGTGTCAGCAAAACCAAATGGCAGTTGAGGGAATTAAGGAAAAGTACCTACAGACTTTCAATAAATGATTAAGACTAAATGACTCTTCAAGATGTTTGGATAAACACAATGAGAGGCCATATTTACCCATTATTTTAATTAACCAAAGATGGCAATGAATATAAGGGTAGCTTTGCAAAAATGACCTATTAGCTTAGAATTAAAATCTTCTTGACTACAGAGTTTATTTTCAATGTTTTTTTTTTCCCCACTAACCACAGTAGTAAGATCAATCAGCATTTTGGGAATTCTAAAATACCAAAATATCAAACTAAACAGAACTGATCACCTAGAGTACAGGATTGTTTCCTCCTCCCCAACATGTCAAAGAGTGACTGTTGTTGTTAACTGAAGTTTAGCTTGGATGCAGCTGTGTGTTGATGACTTTTTCAGAACTTTCATGTCTCTTGCTCTTTTCAGAGTTGTTCTAGAAATGAAGGAAACCTGATAAAAGGAACTCCAAATCTTAGTCTAGGTTGATAATTAAGCAACTATTGCAAATACAGATAAAAACCATTAGAAGCATCGCCAGGAAGCAGCCAAAGCAAATGGTTACTCTTGTAAGAGGTTTGCAAGGACTTCTCCTTCCATGCTCTCCCGCAGTTGTTTCTTAATGGTCAGCAAGTGACAGTTAATAAGAGGACCAGTGTGCATAAACTTTAGCTGGAGGGTAACCAAGGGCAAATATGAAGATGCAACTTATTATAAGAAAAAATAGAGTACAAATGGCAGCAGAATAAACATGCAATGTGAAGAATGAGCACGTTGCATGTGTATATCAATGAAAGGATCATACCGTTTAGGTAATCATCTTTAGCTGTTAAAAAACTGTGAAAAGCCAAAGAGGTCTAGAGAACTTCATGCATTCAATTGAATATCAAACAGAGTATTCAATGACTAACCAGAACAAGCCTATGGCTTAGGATAAAACCTGGTAAGAGAGTTTCACTCACTTGTGATAAGATTCCTGATGGAATACCCAAAACACAACCCACATATAAAATCATTCCCAAGAAGAAGGAAGGAGAGGGCCTGGGTCCTGGAAAGGCTTGATGCAGCATGGTAGGGGATTACTAAGACAGAGGAGTGGGAGGGGGTTGATTGGGGAACTGGCAGATGGAAAAGGACTTATAAGAACTTAGGGAGAGGGGGGAACGGGGAAAGGGAAAATCATTTGGAATGTAAACAAAGAATATAAAAAAATTTAAAAAAAAAAGAAACAAAACAAAAACAAAAACAAAAAAAGATTTCTGATGAAGGCAAAGTTTCTTATGATAACTAACTCAAGCAGTTCATAAAAACAAGAATATTTTAGAAACAGTTCTTTTATAAAATGTGGACATGAATTGATTTTAATAGATTAGCATGAAGTTACAATTCACACCTTGTTTGGGTACCCTCATAACTTCAGAGCTCCATGATAAAAACAAATGTATAAACAAACAAACAAACAACAAATAAAACAGTCATTTTGGTTTGTGACGTGAAAGTTGGATCCCCAAAACCAAGCAGTCATTACCAGGTGCCAAGATCAGAACAACTATTTTTGGTTGACTTTTCCAGACCTACTGGAAATTGCATCATAAGGTAAATGGCACAATTTGCAAACCAGTAAAAGCCCCTTGCAACTCTCACTATTTCTAATTAATCATATCTAAGTCATCAATTTTCATGATATAACAAAAAGTTTGCACCCCTTTATTAGAAGATAATTTTTCATGTAGTTTCAAAAGTAATTTATATCAGGAATTTTTTTCTTCCATTTTCTTTCTTCCTTCCTTCCTTCCTTTCTTTCTTTTTTCCTTCCTTCTTCTTTCCTTATTTCTTTCTATACTTGTTTGTTTCCTTCCTCCTTTTTTTCTTTTTTTCTTTACTTGTTGGCTTATTTCAAAAGAAATATTCTGTCTTACAGTTACAGAGGGATGGGGAGGCAAGACAATGCACAGGGAAGGTGTGTAGCAGACAGAAAGGTGACTGTTTTCATTTGCATATAGGAAGCATGGAGAGAGAACAGGACATATAGTCAGACTATAAACCATCAAACCCAGCCTCTAATGGCATGCTTCCTCAGCAAGTTTCCATCTCTGAAAGTTTCCAAAACTTTTCCCAAGCAGTTCCATCAACCAAAGAACAAGTGTTCAAATATATAAGCCTATTTGGGACTTTTGTTTTTCAAACCACCACATTCTATCACAAACTCCTGTAGACTCATGACAACTACATGATGCTAAATTTAGTTAGTTCAACTTTTAAAATTACCATCGTCTTTATTAATGTCAATTTCTCAAAATAATAACTAACTTCAATCTCCTATAAAATCTAAAACAAAAACATAACCAAACAAACCTTACATGAGGATAAAGATAGGTTAGGAGTACCTAAGGGTACCAGTCTTAAAGAGGACTTGAGTTCAGTTCATATCACCTTCTGGGAAGCTCATAATCCTCTGTGACTCCAGTCTCAAGGAGATGTGAAGTTTCTGGCTGCCATGGGCATCCACATATGCTCACACATAGACACACACACACACACACACACACACACACACACAGAGTTTAAAATGAAATCCCGTACATAATGGTTTTTGTTGACTGTATAGTAAAATCTTTAATGAGAAGATCAATACCATCTATGTCATCAGCTCACAAGCTATCCCTCCATTACTCTTAAATTCAAAATTTTTCAGGGTCTGAGGACACAGGCAAAATGGATACTCTTTGACAAAATATAACATATTTGTGCCCTAGTCTTTCTGATAGTCTTGTTACCCTCTGAAACCTCAGAAGCCAGACCTCTACTGTCCAATTTCTCAGTGTTCTAATCTCCCAAGTTCCCATAAGAATGAAGCTCTGCTTCTAACATTCAAGGGATTTTTCTTGATCAATATTCCAAATTCTTCCACAGAATAGTTCAAAGGCGTAAAACTGGTCATTAGTGTGCCTTGATTTAAATGGCTCTTATACTTGTAGGTAAAAGGAGTAATCAGTCCTTTGTAGTTACATTTATTCTGCTGAAAGGTGAGTAGAAATTTGATATAGCAGGTGTCTTAGGGTTTTACTGCTGTGAACAGACACCACGATCAAGGCAAGTCTTATAAATGACAACATTTAATTGGGGCTGGCTTACAGGTTCAGAGGTTCAGTCTATTGTCATCAAGGCAGAAGCATGGCAGCATCCAGGCAGGCATGGTGCAGGAGGAGCTGAGGGTTCTACATCTTCATCCAAAGGAAGCCAGGAACAGACTGGGTATCCTCAGGCATCCAGGAGGAAGATCTCCAAGCCCATCCCTACAGTGACACACTTCCAGCCATTCTTGGATTTCCAAACCTATCAAACTCCTTTGAAAGTTCATGAATTTTTGGTCAACTGTGTAAACATCATGCCATAAATATGACTATGTGGTTCCTCTATATAGAGAAATAGACGAGCCGAGAAAATTCTACACTGTACATAGGGGGTGAGTGTGCAGATAGTTTTTTAATTACCAAAAAGAAATGGCTCCAACCCCCCCCCATGATCTCATTTCCCAGCAGCCCTAGCAGCATGCATTTGTCAGTCTTGGCACATGAGGGCCATGGAATTTCACTCACAAGTGGTTAGAGTCAAACACATAATTTCAACATGTCACCGTTATTTCGCATTTCAGGAAACAGATCACCAATTAGCTCAGCCACCCAGCCAAAACCTGACAAAGTCCTTCCAAATTACTTCCACCTTGCCACACTGTTGTTTGTCCCCACTTCTCCTTCCCTTGTTTACTCCCCAAGTGTGTTATTATTCAGCAAGATTAAAAAGTCTCTTCAAGTCATACACAGGCACTTCGTACGCTACGGCAGCATCCTACGAAGTTAAGAGGAATGAAGTGTGAATCTTTCATTATTGTTCCGTGCTCAAAACTCAAATTATCAAGTGTTGATCCAAGTAGAGATTATAAGATATTCAATCATCGAAGCTAAATACCATTTAAAACTAAGTTACCAGATCATTCTTAGTGTAAAAGAATACAAATGGTTTTGTCGTCCATATATGCACTCCTTGAGGATGGAAATTTGAATTTTAAATGCATACTTGATCAGACATGTGTTACATCAGACATGCAAAGCAAATTGGCACCCAAGAACACCACCCAGCAGGTGAGTTCAAACCGGAGACGGGATGTAGCCTACCAGCATGTTGGCGCTGCACAGAGCAGCTGCCAAACAGCTTCCTGCACAGTTTCCTTATTAGAGCTGTTATTTTCTCCAGCTCGCTGCTCCTTCAGGCAAGGCACATGGGCCAGAAAAACAAGTGCTGCTGTTAGTCAAAAGTATACACTTGGCTACAAAAAAAAAAATTAACGGACATGTCTAACAAACTATAACACTGGCTTCTATTACTAACTGTGACATGAATAATCATCATAATAAATTATGTCATAATAAAAATAACTGTTTTCCTGTCACATGGGTAGTTCGATGGGGTATTGAACAATTATGTATTTCCCATGCTTTTTCTCATCCTCGTTTTGTAAAACTAATTAGAGCTCAGAGGTACTCAAATGTTTTATTCAAAGTTTCTCAATCATAAGGGTCAGAAGCAGAAAGTATTGTCTTCTTTGAAGTTCTTAGAGATACACCAGTGGCCAATTTCATTCTAACAATATTATATATATATATCAGAGCAATAACCTGACTAAACTAAAGAAAAGGAGAAATTGACAAAAACTGCATTTCAGACTCAGCTGTTAATATCTGTCTTTCATATTGTCATAGACTGGTTGCAATGGTAATAACACCATCATATACCTGCAACACCTCATCATATAGTGCTGGAAAATGGGTTGTGCGCTTCGTAAATGACTGGTCTATCCAGCCTTTTCCTCTCCCTATGGTGCACTATTTCTGTTAAATACCCGAGATGATTATGTTTCTCGGGTCTTAAAATCATTTCAGTCTATTTATTTTGTAACCCTTGCTTCCCTTTATTTTCGCCCCTCATATGGAGCTCAAATGGAGGAGACAATCAGTCTTCTCACTGTCACCTGGATCGAAGAACACTGGCCAATGAAATGTGTGACTCTCGTTGCAGTAACATTGGAAGCTATAACACTAAGCTTCCCCATATACACACACACACCCTTGCTAATCTTGAATTCTGGACACATAATCATGCCATTACAAATATTGCCTGTGGGAAATGAGAAAGCAGAGCCATTTGTGTGCTACACCAACTGACGCTCCAGATGACAGCCAACTGCATAACATTTAGGCCGATACAATAAACGGAAACCACATTGAGACTTTCATGCATGGAGAAGAATTGCAAGCATATGTTCACTATGCCTTTCTTAATCAAAGGTGCTTAGCTTATTTTAGATATTTTTCCGTATCACGTTCTACCCCGAGGATTACAGTGGCATGAAGCACAAGATAAACACATAATGTTTGGGAAAATGGATACAAACTATGTGAAACTATTGCAACTTAATTTTTTTTCCTATTCACTATTTAGCCCTAACATGCTTAAATAATCTGGAATAATAGTGACTGTTTAGAATAAATTGCCTACCAGATATCTATAGGGCGGTCCTAAGTTCTCAATCTCTATGTCACTCTTGGTTAGATAAGAAGCTCTCAGAACACTTTGCACTTATTATCGTTTCAATATCATCCATGAAGCTCAACAGAACTTTGCCCGGGGAGGCAGGTCATATTAAGCTTTTCTGCTATGAACAGACACCATGACCAAGGCAGCTCTTAGACAAGGACAACATTTAATTGGGGCTGTCTTACAGGTTCAGAGGTTCAGTCCATTATCATCAAGGTGGGAACATGGCAGCATCCAGGCAGGCATGGTGCAAAAAGGAGTTAAAAGTTCTACATCTGCATCTGAAGGCTGCTAGGAGAAAACAGACATTAAGGCAGCTAGGACAAGGGTATTAAAGCCCATGCCCATAAGGACATACCTACTCCAATAAGGTCACACCTACTCCAATAAGGCTACACCTACTACAACAAGGCCACACCTCCTAATAGTGCCACTCCCTGGGCCAAGCATATACGAACTATCACAAAGGGAGATTATGATTTATGCTACTTTTAAGCAATCCTCCCTATGCTCTAAACCAATCTTGCCTAACTCTGCCTTTTGATGGAAATCTGTGAACCAATATTCTTAAACATAAAACTTCGCTGGCTTTCATGCGTCTCCTGACCTCTGGGAGCACCATGTTGATCAGTCTCCTCATCCCAGCTCAATCAGTTTCTTCCCATTGACAAGAGGGAAGTGAGAAGCTGGAGATAGCAATGGAAATATGCTCCTCAATGGAGCTTCTGAGATAACCCTCCGTCTTAGTCTCTTGGTCATCCAGTAAGAGTCTCAATTCTCACTGTGTCCCACTCTCAGCTTTTCTAGCGCTCTTAGAAGTATTTTCATTAAGTTCCATACCATCTGTCCCCTAAAGGTTTCCATGTGTTAAGGAATTGATCTCCTCATCTCTCTAGCCTCTGCTGCTATATTGGAAGAAGGTAGTGCCTTTGAAAGGAGAGATTTCTTAAGAATTGTGGAAAATATATGTAGTGTGTGTGTGTGTCTGTGTGTGTGTGTGTGTGTGTGTGTGTGTGTGTGTGCGCGCGCGCGCGCGCGCATATATAAGGGAATACTGAAGGGAATATTGGGACTCCAGCATCTTCTTTGTCTTTGCTTTGTGGTCCCCACAAGGTGAGCAACTTGATTCACTTTGTATTTTCATCATGATGCTCAAACTTGCCAAAAGCTAAGACACAACACTCAGAAAACAGAAATGCACATTGACCTTTCCAAAACTTTGAGCCCGAACAAACCTCCTCTGTCTTGATCATCCCGTGTGTGTGTTATAAGAATATACTAACACTCTTCTTCCAAAGTAGTCCCTGCTTTGAGCTCAGAGATGGCATCCCAGAGGGACCTACTGTCATCAGAGAGGTACAACAAGCTAGACCTTACCTTGAGTCGTGTCATGGGAAAGATGGATAAATAACAAACTACCGGACTCTGAAAATTACGAAGAATTTCAAGTTTTCAGGAACTGTTCTCTCACTAGATTAGAGCAAAGCAGACCGCCAAGTCATGGTGCAGACCGGGAGAGCTAATTGCTCAGACAGCCTAATTGTATCTGTTCAGCCCCATCATTAGAGGCTGGGATCCTCCTGCCCTCACTGGCTAACTGATTTTAACAGCTTTGATTTTCTGTAGAGCAAATTTATCTTCAAAGACCGATATTATGGGCTCGCCCAGACTGGGGAGCTTCTAGTTTAGAAAGTGCTCAAAAAGTGTGAATTCGAGGCAAAGGGATTGTTAGGTTTTAGGTGTAGAGCCTGACTTGTGTGTTACAGGTAACAGATTCCAAAGATGATAGATAGATAGACAGACAGACAGACAGACAGATAGATAATGAAGATGATAGATAGATAATAAAGATGATAATGATAATGATGATGATAATTAATTTTTAAAAGGCTCCTCCTACAATGTACAAAGAGAGGATTGCTCAAATAGTGACTACAGAGGAGCCTATTTTCAAGGTGTCACCAGGGAAGAAAATATAACTGGCAACAAGAATGGTAAATTAGACTTCTACAGAGGGAAAGGGATAAAAAAAAAGAGGTCCAAGCAAACCAAAGCCACAAGAAACCAAAACAGGGAGAGTCATACACAGATGGCCACAGTGTGGCCTCCTTAAAATGGCATTCTCTCCAGCTTGCCTGTTGCCGTCATTAATATCCTGGGCTACACAGAGCTGCTGGGAAACCCTGGGAAACCAGCAAAGGGTGAGGGAAACGGAACAAGTGAGCAATACAATAAAAGTTCAGGAGGACTAGGCTCATGAGGCTGTTTATTCTGCGGCAATTTCATCACACAGCAAGGCGATCGCTTTTCTAATGCCTTAAATCAAGCAGCAGGTATCTGCAGCCCTAGACCAAGAAATATTCAGCATCCGCCAACTTCTAGACTTGAAACATTGCAGACACAGGAGTGGGAGATTTCTCAGGGTGATTTCTCTCAAAGCATTTTCCCTTCTATACCTTTATAACATCCTCCCCCCCCAAAAAAAAAACTGTCAGAAATCAGAATTCTGGTTCTATTATGTCCTATTGTGAATTTCACTGCCATTCTTCTGATGAAAAAAAAATCCAGCCAGCTTTTATATTCTTGGTGTGCATTTTGATCTCAACAAATGTAAAGATTTTAGTAGTATTTACGCACTCTAAACCCATCCTTATCATTTTATATTTTATGAATACAAGTATAAAATAGAGATTCAAGGTAAAAAAAAAAACTAACATGGATTGTGGTCCTCTTTATTTCTCTCGATAAACAGTAAATTTTAAGTGTAGTTGGCATTACTTCAGGAGAAATTTCCAGAAGAATGTGCCCCGAACTGCAGATTTACACAGTCATAAAATTTCAGTATGAGAAGGAAGTAGAGAGGTCACCTCAACCAAGGGACAGAAAATATCCTTCCATTGAAGAGGCAGGGAGTGAATACCACTGGCTTTTAGGGCTGTCACTACATTCTCACCATTAACTCTGCCAGAGAAGTTTGAAAGAGCTATATATAATATTAAACTATGGCTATTTTCCAATAGAATCTTACTTACAGCTATAGGTATCAAAACAGATTAGAAATAAGGTCTATAATTTGACCCAGTCTCTCCAGCTATGATGGAAAAAACAAAATGTACAGGGAAACCTTTAATGTGGGCACTGAGAGAGGGTCTGTTATTATTATGATGAGGAATATAGAGGCTCCTCAAGAAATTCAAATGATAAAAAAAAAAAAGTGACCAAAAGATCCCACCATCTTACAGCTGGTTCATACTCAAGGTAAATGGAACCAATGGGCCAGAGAGAGACGTGTCCCATGTGACTGAGAGCATTGTTCAGAAAAACCAAGATATGGGATTAAATGGCTAGTAATGGCTGTATGGATAAGGAAATATGACACCAAAGAGTACTATTCAGTCATTAAAAATGACAAAAACCCTACCATGCGTGATAACATAATGACCTTGGAAGATCCTTGCTCTGAAATATGAAACTTCACACATGTATATTATAGCAATATAGATCAGTAAAATAAATATCAAAGATTTCATAGTATGGCAGATCTTTTTGCACCCACTGTATTTATAACTCTGGTGATATTAGAATTGATACAAGATTCCTTCTAACATCCTTTTAAAGGTATATTACCAAACATGACAAAACAAAATACAGTAAGACACGAGGGGAGGGGGCCATAGGGAAGAGCTGAGAGGAAAGGAAGGAGAGGAGGCTGTGGTCAGGATGCACTGTGTGTGAGAGAGAGGAATATATTTTCAGTAAAAGAAAAGAAAAACTAAAACAAACGAATAGAGGAAAGTAGATTACCACCCATGGGAGACTCCTCTGCCGCTCCTCACACCATGCTCACTACCCCTTCCCAAGATCCACAAGGACGTTATAAAACGGAAGAGTGTTGGATCAGGCTTTTTGTCTCATAGTCTATGAGATGGCAGTATCGGCTTGTCCACAGCCCCTGTCCGTGAGGTTTGGCCTCCCATCACACTGTGCGCAATACAGGGCTCCAGCCTGACGAGCTGGTGCTTTTGCTAGGTCAGTCAGAGCTCCTTCGGAGCTCCCTAACCATAAGTCGGTCTCCCCTGGCAACATCGCTTTCTACAGTGTAAGCAGCTCAATGTGTGGACCTTGTATAAAGTCTCAAAGGTTTTTAGTCCTAAATGTTTGAGGCTTCTTTACAATTATTTGTTTCTATAGAACACCATCCTGAGGGTGTAAATTAATATTCCATCAAGGGGTTGGGCCTACTGGCCATAAGTTCAGATCTGGTGTCTAGTCCTTCTACAGAGTGTGACCTTGGAAAGGCTGTTCATCTCTCTGCCTTTTTTTGTTGCGTGTTCTAAATGGTTAATGTAACACTATTTATCTTATTGGAAGTTGCATTAGGATTCAATGAATGAATGAATGTAAAAAAAAAAAGACTCTTAAAACAATGCCCAGTACTAAGCAATACTACATTGTGATGACGATTAACTTGGAAATGTAAACCCTTCTTGCCCAATTTTATCAGAAATGTTTTCCACGTAAATCTTCAGTTCTATCATAAAATGTTTCTATTCCATATTTCAATTAATTTAGCGATGTTTTACATGTCTACCACTTTACTCTTTAATTTTCCATGAAAACTGTCAATTTTAATGTGTTTATCTAAAATATTCTCCTTGTAAATCTTTAATTTTATCATAAAGTGTTTTTACTTCCCTTTTCAATAAAAAAAAGTAGCTTAAAAACAAAAGCCCTTCTTCTTAAAAACAAAAGTCCTAGAAAAACCTCAGCGTTATTATTCTAGAATCCATAATGATGAAACATGATGGGCCAGAGTCAGTTAAAGATTCCAAAACTGAGATGGCACAGGAATTATAAAATCCTAAATATAAAATTGGCTATAATGTATGATTTTTAACTCCAAAAATATATTTAGATTCATGGGAAATACACTGGAAGGAAAAGTATTTATATAATTGAGCGCTTTTTAAAGTCTTCTTTGGTAGTACTTTTAAAAACTCAGAAGTTCATTTACACTCAAGACATAAGAAAGAAAACCAATTCCCAGTTTTTGAAGGACCGTCATAGACCACTGGTTGGTTTGTGCCTTCAAATGTGAGGGAAAGCCCCCACATGTAGACTGGCTGTGCTACAAAGATTCTAATGTCACAAACACTCCTTGTAGATTTGTTCTAATACTGGCAATGGGCTAGGTATGAATAATATGAAGGACAAAAGATATATCATTATTCTAAAAATATTACTGTAGAAAATTTGAAGACAGTCTTAGGTGTATTTACATCTCAATCCTTGTGCAATATCATCCTGGTTATTGCAATTCTTGCTTTCCACAATTATTTTTTAATTGACTGGAATGTTCTGCTGCAAGATTATTCCTTCAAAGAATACATTGACTCTTAAATCCAATAGAAAAGCTTCACTTATTGGCCAGAAGCTACATAGAAACTTGCCCAAGTCATGTAGCCACAAACCTTACCATTCTTGGCTTTATAGGCACAAAAACCATATTCTCGTTGGCATAGTTGAGGTAGTAAGAACAGTTATCACTATGTCAAGCTACAGAAGCCAAAACCAAGGATAGTACTTTTAAGAAGGACTTTATCAGGACTATGGGCTTTATTCTTCTTTCAGTGGGTGTTAGGGTCTGCATGCTGGGCTCTTAGGTCAGGATGCTGCCTGGATACTTCTAACATGACATCTTTTATGCTAACATCTGGGGGCCTGTTACAACTGAAAATAGCACATGCACACACACACACAGAAAGATACAGAAAGAGACACAGAGAGACATAGAGACAGACACAGAGAGAGTTGTCTGTCAAAGTACATTGGTGAAAATATCGTGAAAACGTGGCTCTTCCCTCACTTCACTGTCCGGGTTCAATGCTCTGGCATCCCGTTACACTCAGCAATGGAATGGTAAGTATGTAAAGCAATGCACACAGAATGTACTAAGCATAATGATTTTATTGATCCCTATTATAACTTCTAATAAAGTTCTCCTCAAAGAACTTGCCTTTCCTTGGCCTTAGTCAGTTCTAAAGACCATGATGCTGGACTTTGCAGCTGGGAACATATGGGATGTCCAGGAGTTGTTTGTTTGTTAGTTAGTTTGTTTTTGTTTTCATATTTTATTTGCTTGACTAATCATCACACTTCTTTCTTCAGATTCATACAGCCAAAATCAGTCAACGTCAACACATTTCAGAATAAGGTAGCGTAAGCATGGCCAGAAGGTCATTGTTCACGGACTGCAGACACAAACCGAGTTAGAGGATATAATTTAGTTCACAGAAACACGAAGCCCACATAGGTCTGGATCCAATCCAACAGTCCCATTTGTCCCACTCACCATTTGATTTTTGAACTCGGTAATTTCAACTTGTCTCCAGGTTTACACACCCAGGCACAAAATAGAGGGTTTAATAAATGCATCTCTATTACAAAACTTTCTTTATTTTAACCTTGTCTAAATGAGTCTTTGTCGGTGTTCATAAAAAACTACTCATTTTCAATGGCATTTTACATTTGTACTGGAGCAGTTAAAGGCATGTACTGGAAGGAAAGACAGGAGGCTCAGCAGTCAAAGCGCAAGCTGTACACACAGGAGGATCTGAGATCAGTTCCCAGCCCGAAGTGATGACCCATGTTTGCAGTCTCAACACTAGCTGTTAACATCCCTAAATATGAATTGTCCATGTTAACGGTGACTCAAGACAGGGGGATGCCCGGATCTTACTGGAAAACAAAGCCTAGCCTAATCTGTGAACTCCAAGTCACAGTGAGAGCCCTTGTCTCAACAAAACAAATAGACAGAGAAACAAAGTGGGATGAGATCCGACATTGAGTGGAATGAGATCCTGACCTTGATACATACATACAAAGCACACACCTATCAACACAACCACAGAGAGCCTGTGGGGAGAGATGGGAGGTAATATATTCATATTCTTTATAAACAAAGAAAAAAAAGATCTGAAGCCCATGGACTTTAAACCCAATATTAGGGCAAACTTAATAAAAAGTATTTATATGTTCAAAGAGGAGATTTTATATCTTTGCAACATCCTTGTACTTCGTAAGTGTCTCTAACATCCCTAAATATGAATTGTCCATGTTAACAGTGACTCAAGATATGAAAGGTGTAGCTTCTTGAGGGATATCAGGTCAGGTCTATTTATTCTGGATTGAAAATGCAAATGTATGATTTTTCGAAGTCATCACTGTATGAGGAACAAGCAAACTACCCTTAGACGTGACCTTTCCTCTGGGCCAGTGAAGCATGTCTGACTTTGGAGGAAGGGCTCTGAGAAGTGCACTTGACAAACCCCTTTCTGCCTTGTCTGATTCTTCTGACGGCCTCACGCTCATGAGCGTGTACCGAGCACAGATAGGAGGTGTGATCTCTGACTCCCATCTTCATCACTTTTGTAATCTGTCCTTATGTGTGAATACAGAAATATTTCAGAATCAGTGTGTTTTTACAGAAATTGTAGCAATAACAGTCAAATCCTCTCATCTTTTCCTCCTGAAGGATACTCTGGATTGACAAATATCTTGACAGTGCTCTGTAATCACGGCTGAGTCCTATCTTTACATTCAAATTAGCACAACTGAGCTTTAAAAAAAAAAACAGATAAATCTACAAAATTCAGTGGTTGATGAGTGAGAGAGATATTTCTTTTTCTTGGAAGAATCCTCAAAAGGTGCCTCTTGGAAAAAGATTAGGGAGCCAGTTCTACATAATTAAGGAGTTGGAATTACGCAGGTTTTGCCATGATCCAGGTATGCATCTTCCACTTCATCTGGAGACTATGATCCTGTGCGGCCATAAAAGGAAAGGGAACATGAAGGAGCAGCTTAGCATACTTTATGTGCCAGCCCTAGAAGTGCATCCATCACTCTGGTTTTGGCCTAGAGCGTGCTCGCGTGTCCTCACCTAACTGCAAAGGAAGCTATTAAGCGTAGTTTCGCTTTATGCTGGGAAAGGGGAGAATGGATTTCCAAGGGCAGCTAAAAGTCTTTGCCACGGGCCCTCAAGATGGATTGAACGTTTTTCTCGAGTTATAAGACAAATAATGAAACCATTAGAGAGGTCAGGCAAAGGGTTTCAACAAGTTTCTTTTACTTCTGTGCAAGACACTATTAAGGCCTGGCCAAATGTTCCCTTCGCTGACTTAGCCCCGTGCTGACTTGGCCTTCAATCTGTTTAAGAGGCTGATGAGGGTAAGCGTCCTCTAACCTCTGCCTTGTCATTGGTGAAAATGTATTCAGCAGTGTTCACAGTCCGCCTGTACTACCTGGCAACCACATCCACGCTGGAGGTGTATGTCCTTCCAGGGTCTAGCTCCGTCTTTTATAAATTGACTGATTAGTGGTGATAAGATTTAAGAACAACCTCTTTTTAAATCTTGGGGCACTTAGAAGCAATGAGATTTTTTTCCCCCTTTCTCTAAATGAAAAGGTAGAATCTACCAAGTAGCAGGCATAAATTCTAAACAGAAAGACAAGAAACTTTAAACGAACATTTCTCTTTACTGCTTCTTTCTCCCTTTGTCATAACATGTGAAATTGAGTCCTTCAGTGGGAACAGTTTAGTAACAATAGTGACTCTCCTAGTTAAGTTCCATTTCTGTTCCAGTGATAAACGCCCTAAGAGTAGTTGGTTTGAGGGGAAAGAGCTTATTTGACTTACAATTCCAGTTCAATCACTGAGGAAAAATCAACACAGGAACCCATGCAGCTACTCAGATCGCAGGGACAGTCAGAGTGGAGGGGGGCGAGCCCATGCCTGCTGCCGGCTTCTATTTCAGCGTCATCTAGCCTTCTCTTGCCCGGGCTGCACGCAATGGCCTATGTCTCCCTACATCAGTTAACAACCAGACCAATCCCCACAGACGTACCCAAGGGCAACTTGATTTCAATACTTTTGCAGTTGAGGCTCTATCCCCAGGTTATTGAAGGTCGTGCCAAGGTGCGTTTAATTCTAATCAACACAGGTGCTTGAGAGGTGGCTCCGTGGTTCAGAGCACACACTGCTCTAGCAGACCTAGGTTGGGTTGCCACCATCATGACTGGTGGTCGACAACAACCTGTAACTGCTGCTTCACAAGCTCTGATTCCCTCTCCCGGCCCTCATGGACACTGGACTCTCATACTCACACACCCACATACAGACCTACTGCGTACGTTTAAAAAAGGAAATGTTAAACATTAGCCAACACTATAGCCATTTCTCATTGTTGAAAGGGAAGGAACTATCAAATGGTAAAGACTCTCAAAGCTTCTATACCAATGTGAAAATTTTCCTAGGACCCTGTTATGTAACTTGTTAGTCATTCCTCTAGGCTCCACCCAACAGTTAGTTACCTAGCAACAGCCAGGTAGGAGCCTGGCTCACATAAAAGAAAGAATGTGTGTCTGTCTGTGTGTGTGTGTGTGTGTGTGTGTGTGTGTGTCCTCCACAACTACTCTCTCCCTTTCTCTCTTCCCAAATATCTCCAGCTGTCCTCAATCTCTCTCTCTCTCTCTCTCTCTCTCTCTCTCTCTCTCTCTCTCTCTCTCTCTCCTTCCCTGCCCCCTTTCTCTCCCTCCTCCCCTTCCCAGGTACCTGCTCTGCTCCCTGGCTCCCTTCCTTCAACAAACTTCCTTTTGTACTAGGCCGGTAAATAAATAAATAAATAACAATAGCCAGTTGTTATGAATACCTGAACATGGCTGATTCCTCAGTGAGAACACCCTGACAGGGCCACTGAGGTGCTCCTTCCCTCCTCACACCACAGTTTCATAAAACACAGCGTAAATATTTCCTCCAAATTGAAGTCATTAAAACGAGGGAAATGAATAAAACTTTCAAGGTCTGAAAACCCCCGAGACTTAAAGGATTCATGGAGCTTCAAAGCGTATAAAAGCAATGTGTCAGCTAAGTGTCTGTGAGAAAACCCCCAAGATTCAAAACAAATTATAGAAAAAAAAAAAAAAAAAAAAAAAAAAAGAATGTATTTGAGCTTACAGTTCCAAGGCTTACGAGTTGATCGTGCGGGGAGGTGCAGCATCAAACGCGGCAACGGGAGTAGAAAGCTGAGAGCTCATATGTTGAACATTATGTGTAAAGCAGGGAAAGA
Organism: Apodemus agrarius; assembly: GCA_964023405.1. Classification (NCBI taxonomy): domain Eukaryota; kingdom Metazoa; phylum Chordata; class Mammalia; order Rodentia; family Muridae; genus Apodemus; species Apodemus agrarius. The sequence continues at coordinate 31,560,337 of OZ030026.1, forward strand.
GACAAGTAGGTGTGCGGCAAGCCTTTCAACCTCAAAGTCTACCCATAGTGATGCACTTCTAATATTTGTACCGCCTAAGCCAACAAACACCAGGAAGAGCTGGGGACCAAGTGCTCAAAGTCCTGTCACTGTGGGGTTTCCCATACAAACAACTACACGCAGTAAACAACTGTGGGCAGAGGAGACACTCCAGCATGGAGGTTGTACATCTCCAAGGGTGCAGCTCCCCTTAGTCACCCACCACCACCCAGGCTGCCTTTCGGTGAAGTACCTACCTTTGAGTCACCACTGCTCTTTCTGAAAGAGAGCCCTTATAAAGAGTCTGTAAACAATCCCCCCAAAAAAAAACTCACTGGTTCATTAAGCTAGACTTGGGTGAAGTCATTTTATTGTTGTTGTTGCTTTTGTCTGTTGGTTGGGGTCCTCTCTGGGGTGAATAGATGTTTTTAAATGTCTAGCCAGATGTTTTTAAATGTCACACAATAGGCTCCTGGGGTCCTATTGTGATCTGAACTGTATATTAGAGCTCCAAATTGCTCCCTTTGTGCTATAATTTGTTACTGTGTGTCTTAGTTGGGTTTTTTTTGTTTTGTTTTGTTTTGTTTTTGTTTGTTTGTTTTTTTTAGAATCTTGAGAAGACTCCAAATGCATATTCTTTTTTTTTTCTTTCTTTTTTTTTTTTCATTTTTTTTTCATTTTTTTATTCTCTATTCTTTGTTTACATTCCAAAGGCTTAGTTGGGGTTTTAATGCTGAGAACAGATACCATGACCAAGGCAAGTCTTATAAAGGACAACATTTAATTGGGGCTGGCTTAAAGGTTCAGTCCATTACCATCAAGGTGGGAACATGGCAGCATCCAGGCAGGCATGATGCAGGAGGAACTGAGGGTTCTACATCTTCATCTGAAGACTGCTAACAGAATACTAGCTTCCAGGCAGCTAGGACTAGGGTATAAAAGCCCACATGACATACCTACTCCAAAAGGGCCTCACCGCGTCATAGTGCCACTTCCTGGATGTACAAACCATCACATTCTACTCCCTGGCCCCTATAGGCTTGTTCAAATACATGAGCCTATAGAGGTTATACCTAAGCATAAAATGCAAAATACATTTAGTCCTATTTCCAGAGTCCCCGTAGTCTAGAGCAGTCTCAACAATGTTAAAAGTATGCCGGGTGGTGGTGGCGCACGCCTTTAATCCCAGCCCTTGGGAGGCAGAGACAGGCGGATTTCTGAGTTCGAGGCCAGCCTGGTCTACAGAGTGAGTTCCAGGACAGCCAGAACTACACAGAGAAACCCTGTCTCAAAAAAACAAAAAACAAACAAACAAAAAAAAAAAAAACAATGTTAAAAGTCCAAAGTTCAAGGTCTCTCCTGAGAGCCATCCAAATCACTTAACTGTAATTCCCAAATCAAGACAGGAAAGCAGCTGAGCCAGCTCCAAACTCTGCATCTCCATGTCTGATGTCCAAGCAGACTTCAGATCTCCAACTCCTTTTTTATCTTTGTTGACTGCAACAAACTTCTTTTCCCGGGCTGTTTCCACTTCCTGTTCGCAGCTTTCTCCAGCAGCCATCCCACGGCCCTGGCATCTTGAACATCTTGGGGTCTCCAAGGCAACTTCAATGTTACAGCTTCTTGTTTCAATGTCTGGGATCCACACATGATCTTCTGGACTCCTCCAAAGGGAAGACATGACTTCTCCAGCTCTATCCTCTGTAGAACTCTAAGCTCAGGTTGATCCACTCCACCACTGCTACTGTTCTTGGTGATCATCTCATGGTACTGACATCTCCAACACACTGGGGTCTTCTGCTGCAACTAGCCTCATTAGTGAGGTGAAGCCTCAACTGCTTCACCAATAGCCTCTCATAGACTCTTTTTTTTATGTCTATTTTTATTGGATATTTTCTTTATTTACATTTCAAATGTTATCCCCTTTCCCAATTTTCACCTTTCCCAGAAGCCCCATATCCCATCCTCCCCCCTCTACTTCTATGAGGGTGTTCCTCAACCCACCCCATTCCCACATCCCCACCCTCAATTCCCCTACACTGGGGCATCTATCGAGCCTTCACAGGACCAAGGACCTCTCCTCCCATTGATGCCTGACAAGGCAATGCTCTGCTTACAAATGGAGCTGGAGCCATGTGTACTCCTTGGTTGATGGCTTAGTCCCTGGGAGCTCTGGGAGGTATGGTTCATTGATATTGTTGTTCCTTTTGTGAGGTTGCAATCCCCTTCAGCTCCTTCAGTCCTTTCTCTAACTTCTCCATTGGGGACCCCACACTCAGTCCAATAGTTGGCTGTGAGAATCTGACTCTGTATTTGCAAGACTCTGGCAGGGCCTCTGAGGAGACAGCCATATCAGGCTCCTTTCTTTTTCTATTTTTTTTTTATTTTTTTTTATTTGATCATTTTTATCTTACTAGTTTTACTCAAATTTTTTTTGTTTTTGTTTTTTTTTTTATAAAATATATTCTTTATTTACATTTCAAATGTTGTCCCCTTTCCTGGTTCCCCCCTCCCCTGAAAATCCCAGGACAAGGAAGAGGGGGGATGGTTGATTGGGGAAGGGGAGATGACTCATAGGCTCTTTTCATAGTGCCAAGCCTCAAATCCTTTGTATGATCCTGTCAGTCCTGGGCCATCACCTTCAACTGTGGCTGCACCATCACCACTGACCTTCCGTGGCCTCTCACAGTGCCACCTCAGCTGCTCTCCATGACCCCTTCATGCCTTCAAAACCAGTACCATCTGGATGACACTTACACATTACCAAGTACAGCTGCAGCATGAGGCAAAACCTTGGCTATTTCTTTGTGCTCAGAAAACACTTCTCAGGAGATAGCACCTTGGTGATGCTGGTCTCTTCTTAATCACCACTAATTTCTTAGCTCGAGCTAACCAGCATCAATTGTCCCAGCAGTCTCCTCCTCTTAACTATAAAGCCAAAGATGCTTGGCTGAAGCTGCTGAGTTCTGCTGCTTGCAGGAGCTGGAACATGGCTCCCCTGTTCTATTACATTATCACTAGCTTCCTCTTTACCAACTCCTTCACTGCCTAAACTTGGCTATCCTTGATTTTGCTCTGTAGATTAACCTTGAACTCAGAGATCTGCAAACCTGTCTCCTGTGATTAAAGTTGTGTACCACCATGCCTGGATCCAAACTTAGCTGGATAAGATCTTTTCCCAAAGTCCCACTCCCTTAATCTGTTATCTCCTTGAACACAGGATTCAGCTCCATTTCACTTCCTGGTGCCCCTTTAAAACTTGAACCATATATTTTATATTTTTCCTTTCCCAGTTTGCTATGCTTGTTTAAAATGTTCTTCATGAAACCAAAGAACAAAGTCTATGATGAGTGCTTCTGTGACTTTCTTTGTCAATGCAATTGATCTGAGTCTCTTCCCCTTAGCCTCAGGCAGACTCTTCAAATAAGGGCAAAAAGTAGCCACATTCTTCACCAAAATACCTCGAAAACGGTCTCTAGGTCACATTTTGAAATTCTCCATTGAAACCTCTTGGTCCAAGTCCACACAATTCAGATCTGATCAGAAACAAAGTTCTACATCTTCATCTGAAGACTGCTACCAGAATACTCACTTCTACTCTAAGACAACTAGTACTGGGGTATAAAAGCCCACACCCACAGCAACACACCTACTCCAACAAGGCCACATCTCCTAATAGTGCCACTCCCTGGGCCAAGGATAGACAAGCCACCATGGTCTACTCCCTGGTCCCTATAGGATTGTTCAAATACATGAACTTATGGAGGCCATACAGCAAGGCATAATGCAAAATACCTTTAGTCCAACTTCCAGGGTCCCTGTAGTCCCAGACTTCTAAAGAGCAGGGACCAGTTTAATTTGACCAAGTATTTAATTGCCAGTCCACAGAATTCGGCTGTGTAGCAGAAGTCTAATGACATTTCATTAAAAAAAAATAGAAAGGAAAAAAATAAATAAGAAAAATTAAAATGTTATTATGAGCTCCTGTGCTCTGGTATTCCAGGCACTGTTGTGAGTAGATTTGGAGGGAGGAAAGGGAGGAGCAAATGGTGTAATTTTATTATAAGTTCAGATTAAAAGGCAATAAAATTGAAGTTACAGCCTTCTCTATATACCACCAAGGAAATGGTGTGGCGAGTTTTTACATGGCAATGACATTTTGTGAGTATTATGATTGTAAATACCATTTTCAAAAAGCATTTCTTGAATTAACGTATTTATTGTCAACTGCTGAACAGAGGATGACCATGAAATGGCATGTAAAAATAATCTCTTGGTCTCTTTCTTCTACTACTGTGACCTCCCCCCACTGTGTGTGTGTGTGTGTGTGTGCGTGTGTGTGTGTGTGTGTGTGTGTGTGTGTCTGTGTGTGTGTCTGTGTGTGTGTGTGTGTCACACAACACATATTCCTTCATTGATTTATTATATCATTACAATATCTCCACTGAACAGCATCCTTCAAGCCCAAATTAAAGATTTGCTGCCTCCTGGTATATTTTATTTATGTTTTCAAATAACCAAATATAATGCCACTTTGCATGATCTTGCGCCCTTTTTGTTCTTGCTGTAAATATAGATATTCCTTCCTTGACGTTTTCACACCTTTATTGGCTGTGCTTCTGTTCTCTTTCTCTCTGCCTGACCCAATTTCTTTTTTCATTTTGTTTCCTGCATCCTCCTCTATTCCCCGATGGAAAGAGAGTCTCGCCCCATCTCAAGCATTCATGACTTGCCGGTTTTAGTAAGGCCACGGGCAACCATGTCATCTTCTTTGGGAAAAGAAACATACAGCAAAGCTGCAGCCTAGCCCTGGAGAGGAATACCAAATTTGAACGGAGGCAACCTAGACTGCTCTCTTCTCTAACATCGTGCAATTCATTGCTGCTAGCATGATTTCAGCCAAGGCATCAAGAGGAAAATATGCCTTGGGGTGTCCCCTGCTCTAGCCTTCTTTATGCTTTTATTTTCAAATAGTATAGAAGCCCCCAAGCTACATTATAGCTCCTCCGAATCCTTATGAAAACGAAATATCGTTTTCTTTCTATAAACTCTCTTCGATGAAAAGGTTATGCTTTGTTTACTTTCATTTCTGAAGGCTCCTACTGCTAGCATCGGCGAGGTAGAAATAAATGTGTCCAAACAAAATGTCTTATTGGGAAGGCGGGCTAGATTTACGATCCGTTCCTGTGACCGTGCTGCCCTCTAGCGTTCATAAGGCGGTTATTTTCCTTCAATTTATGACAACTTAAATAAAAGTTGTGACTTGCCAAATGATGATACAGACTTAGGAACAGCATTGCAATGAGAATACTCGTGACCTTGTAAGCCGTAGCTGCGCTCAAAGACGCAAAGGGGGGGGGGGGTTTAGGCACAAATAAGAATTGCATCAAACATTTTGAAACAACAAACCTGTTCATCATGATTAGTTAAGAGTGGAAAACAGTCTGAGGTTGAGCAGATAGTTATCGACAAAGTTGTTATGGCATGCAGCATTGTGGAGGCCTCTCTGTAAATTAATGAGTCAGAAAGAATCTTTTGTGATTGTGCCGGGCAGGAAACGGTATGCTAGATCGATTTCTTCCTTTGGAATCTCTCTCCTCTGTTGTTGTTTGGAGTGAAGGAAGCAACTCTGTTTTGAGCCTCTCCTTGGCCTGGAACCATGGTTGGCTAGGTTGACCAGTAAGCCCTAAGCATCTGCTGTCTGCAACCCACTCAGCGCGTGTTGGCTCCACCGTTCCACACTGCTCCTGTTCAGCGGGTAGCCTGCTTGATTCAGGAAACTGTAGGTCTGGCAGATCAAAATAAGGCTTCACCTTGATCCCAGCGCTCTGCCCCAGGCTAGCTCAGAGGTTAGTGGGTATTCACAGGAAGTTGGAGGCTCTTAGGAGAACAATGGGTCAGAACCTCAAAGGCTGGATTGTACCTAGCCCCAAGGATGGGGGGGGGGAGGGCGCAGTTCCTGACACTTAAAAAATGACTCACTACACGCCCCCCCTCAACAACCTCAGTTTCCTCAGAGCACTTACCTCAGGAAAGTTGTCATTGCAAATGCTCTTCCCTGGCCCCTTTTAGATGTCAATACTTCTGTGCCCGATTTACAATTCAGAGACAATCTGTTAGATGTGATCTTTAAAAGAAACTACACCACATTTCTCTAAGCTTCTAAAACAGGGGGAGCCTAACTTTCTCTCCCTCAATTGTCACACTGCGCGAGGTGGGGAGGGTACAGAAGTTTCCTTTCTACTTATTTATTTTTTCAGTAAAGCCTGTGGCAGGAGCAGGTGGTCCAGCCATCTCCCTCACCCCAGCTCTTCACATCTCCAGCCCTTTTGGGGAGTTGAGCTCGGCCTCTGTGTCATGTTACATATAACGTATCTTCCCCTCCTATAACTTTATCCACAGCAATTTTTCTTTGACAATGCAGGGGCACTCGTTCCTTCAGTGCATGTATTTGAAGTGTCCTCCTCCTCCAGCTGAGGAGTACCTAGGTATTCAAGGATCTGAAGAAGCAATGTGAGCCAGCCCGGTTCCTTCACAAGACTTTCTTCACACTGACACTCTATCAATGAGTTCTCCATCTTCATCAAGCAGTAAGCCGCCCCACCTCTCCTCTCCTCCACTTAATGTCCCATTCCTTCACTACTAAACGGACAATTTTTAACTTGACTATGCATTCTTCCTTCAGTAAGTTGCCTCAACCACGGTGTTTATGACCACAGAAATGTGACTTACACAGAAGTTGGTACCCAGTTGACCTGAGATCCTTCTTCAAGGCCTGGAATTCGTAGACTTTTTTGTCTTTGTATCGTGGTATCTCAAATTCCTCCATATCCCTTTCGGGTTTTTGTCATGTCCTTTGGGTGCTCTAACTCCTTTTCTGTTTCTTTACATCCTGATAACCCTTCTTCTACTTGATGTGTTCCTCTGGGAAGCCCTGTCCCTGGGTTTTCTAATTCATTTGTTAAAATTTGCAAGTCCATCTCAAGCTGAAACGAAGACTTGAGTTTTCTTCAGCATTTTTCTTTCTTTACTGAAATGATTGTTCAGATCCTGGATTGATTGCCTTTGTTGTTTGTCATCTGTCCATTTGTGTTTTCTTAGTCTTCAACCAAGAAAATTTATTTGTTTCCTATTTAAATTCGTCCAGGTTTTCCTGCTTGCCCTTTTAAAGCTGTGGATTAGTGGATACCCTTTTTCCATTGTTCTCTTAAATTATGTGTCTAGGGTTCCTTCTAGGCTATTCTCATTTTGTGACCTTTTCTGTACTACTTTCAGAAGACCATACTGTGTGTTTTTTTTTTGCAATGGACCTTGGGTAAGTGCATTTGCTTCATTGGTTGTAGGTCTGATATGAAGTACTAGTCTGCCTTTTCTTTAAAGTTTGGTTCTGTTTTTCATGCTCTCCAAACCTTCAGATCCAATGAAAAGAGTGTGTAGACCAGCCCCTTCAAATGTTCCATATTGAGCTCCTCATGGGGCCTGGGTGAGCCAGTCCTGTGGTAACTGAGATCTATTATCACTATTATCATTCTCAGCTGAGTCCAGGGACTGGGGCAGGGAGGACTCACCAAGAAAGCATGCAAGTGAGTGGGACTCCCAGCTGGGCCTGGGCATGGAAAGGTTGTGTGGGGTAAGAGACAGGCAGAATCAACTGAGAGAGCGCACACATGGGTGTAACTACTAGCTGGGTAGTTATAGAGGGGTCTGGGGTAATGACTTGTGGGAGACTCATTAGCAATACGTGCTAGAAACAAAAATGAGTGCGTTTTGAAGGTATTTTGCCTGGAACTTAGAAATGGAATAAAATGGAAAACATTGGCCAGATGTGGTAGCCCACAACTCTAATCTCAGAGCCTTCTTGGGAGCCAAAAGGCAAGAAAGTCCCTGGCAAGTTCAAGAGCTGCCTACTCCACCCTGAGATATTCAGGCCACCCAGGGCTACATACAGTGTGAGCTTTTTCCTTCCAAAGAAGTAAATAAAAATAGAGGTAGGTTTCTGTTGGTTCCTGAGAATGGCCACGTACATAAGTTAATCGCATCCATCCACTGCTGCCTGTGCATATCCGATCCCATCGCTCTGCAGAATCATCTCCTGAGTGACATTTTGGAGGACAGAGGAATAAGTAAAATGCAGTTCCTATCATAAAATATGCTAAGTAGGAAAGAAAACAATTTCTAATGAGGAAGTGAGGTGATGGAGGGTAGCGATAGAGACGAACAGTAGAAATGTAGAGTTGATACAACTCGTTTTACTGGGCGACCTTAAACTTCTCATCAACTGGTAATTTGGGGGAAAGGTACAGTTTGGAAAGCAAGTGGTTCTAAGGAATCCTGCCTTGACTGAATTATAGTGTGGCTCTCTGGACCCTCTTCTCAATGAGACCTGACCTTCAGCTTTAAGTCTCTACTTTTCCTTGTTATGATCACAGTTCATCCAGTTTCTTTTCTCTATTGTAAAGCCCAGTCGCAGGATCACAGTAGTTCCTGCCCCTACTGAAGGTGCCGTGCCTGAAATACACTTGCTTTACTGTTTAACAATGTCAGAACTATTTTTAGCATCTCACTCACACAGACATCTCTGTGAAATGCCAACGTGTTTGTTTCACTGTCACTGTGACCAAAATACCTGACAGGAACAACATAAAAGAGGAAGTGTTTGTTTTGTGCGTCATTTCAGAGATTTCTTTCTGTCGCAGATGCAAAGCCATGGGGTAGCAGAGTGGAGACCGAAGGGGACTAGGATTTTAAATTGTCCCTCAAACATACTCTCCAGTGGCCCAATTCTGTATGTCACAGGTTTCACCACCTACAAATAAGTATACTTATGTTTGAATCCACCTGCAAAGAGTATTTGCCATCTGATTTTCTCTGGTGATGTCCCACAGGTACAATCTCCAAGGTCTTTTCTCAGCCCAATCAATGAAAATCCATATACGCTACTGTTTTTAACAATCTGGTAGCTAGCTTGTAAACTGCTGAAATGTTATTTTTTTCCCTTAGCTTAGATCTCTTCAAAATTGCTTATAATAATAGAAAATGGGACTTAAAATGTGTAGAATTATTTCTAAGTGGCAGGTATAATTTGAAGTTTTGCATGGGTGATCATATTTATTCTTCTCAACTCTGTGAGGTCACATTAACATTGCTGTTCTTTGCCAAAGTTCATATCACCACTTAGTGATAGCACTATATTAGTTATAAATATCACATTAAAGGATTGAACAAATTATCACATGTGAGCATACATTACCCAAACCCAACAATCAGTAACATGTAAATGGTATAATTATATGATTTTCTATGACAAACCCAGAATTTGGGCTTGTTTAAAAAAAGACAACCATCAGTATCTATCTCCTCATAGATAGCTGCCCAGTGCATATCTGAGGAGTTAAAAGAGGCAACTGCTTTATGATTCTTCCCATCACACACAGACAGTAAACTCGGTCGTGTCCTGAGGACAACTCTATAGCACGCTGCAGAGACTGCATTGCCAATGCCAGCTCCTCTTAGACTTTGAAAAATCATCGTAATTTCTGATCTTGTTTCTATCTGCACATTACAAAGCACCAAACTGAAATTGTGACCTCTCTAGAACTGATACCATTCTGAAATGACAAAATTACATTCAGAAGACAGATTGTGGATGAATACCTCAGTCTATCAAATCAAAGAGACTACAGGGCCAAAGGTATCATTGATTAGCTGCTGACTTGAGCAACTTAGTGAACAGTTTCCAACTATGGTTAGCTCCTAAGATGGATAGGTAAAACTGGGATATAGACCAATTATTATTATGAGTGAAATTTAAAAATACATTACTTAAAATATCCCTCCCTTGCATAAGCACTCTAGGCAAGTTTACTGATACTGTTGGCATTGGCTATCTTTGAGGGCCATATTCAATATACTACACTTAAATCAAATATAACTCTTGCTCAAGACACAAGTTGTTATTATTGCATTATCAAATATATTTTAGTTTAATATTCAGGTTAAGAAATATAAAGGCTTTTAAATTATATAATGATATGATATAACTAATATAATTCTTGGCAATAACAACTATTTTTTTAATTTTCCTGATGAGCTGTAATTTATTCATTATAGTTGAATTTTCTTTCTATTTAATATTTTTCTATCTTAGGGCTTGAACATAGGGTGTGTTCATGTGTGCATACCCCTGAGCTGTACCCCTAGTCTTTGATTTTCCATTTGACTCAACAACAAATCAATAGGAACTAAAAATTACAAACTCTTTTCCCTTTGTAAAGATGCTATTATAGTGTGACAAAATGGTGAGAAACAGACATAACATGAATTTAAAAAAATGAAAATTGGTTCACAATGGTCATTCCAAATGAGTTAATTTGATCTTTAAAAATTATATAATTAAAACCTAGAATAATAAGCAGAAATATGCTACTGAATCACTGATGTGCATTTCTTCCTGATTTGGGGATCAATGGCTTCACTTTAGTGGCTTTAAATCAGTCACCCAGGGGAGCTTCTCCACCACAGGAACCAGCAGCACTGCACTCAAGATCTGGTTTTAATACAAATAAGTTAAGTGTTTACCAAGAAAGAATAAAATCTAAATCTTAAGCTCTTCTGAAAGGAAATAAACACTAACATATTAGCATATTATACATTGGCATTGTGCATTAATATATTTTTCCAAGTTAGTTGAGACTGCTGGTCTTCCTATGGGGTTGCCCTCCTCCTCAGCTTCTTCTGGCCTTTCCCTAATTCTACCACAGGGGTCCCGGACTTCAATCCAATGGTTGGGTGTAAGTATCTGCATCTATTTCAGTCAGCTGCTTGTTGGGCCTCTCAGATGACAGCCATGCTGGGCTCTTGTCTGTGAGCTCACCACAGCATCAGTAATGGTCAGGCCTTGGGGGCTCCCCTTGAGAGGGATCCCAAGTTGGGCCTGTCACTGGACCTCCTTTCCCTCAGTCTCTTCTCCATTTTTGTCCCTGTACTTCTTTTTAGACAGGAACAGTTCTGGGTCAGAATTTTTGACTGTGGGATGGCAACCCCATCCTTCTACTTGATGCCCTGTCTTTCTACTGGAGGTAGACTCTATGAGTTCCCTCTCTGCACTGTTGGGCATGTCCTCTAAGGTCCCTCTCTCTGAGTCCAGAGAGTCTCTCACCTCCCAGGTCTCTGGTACTTTCCAGAGGATCCCTCCCCCCAACTTCCACCCCCTGAGGTTATGTATTTTCATTCACTCTGCTGGCCCTCAGGGCTTCTCTCCTCTCTTCCCCCCCCTAAACCTAGTTATGTTCCCCCTTTCTCCCCCCTCCCCTCTCCCACCCTGATCCTTCCCTCCCTCTGCCTCTTGTGATTTATTTTTTTCCCCGTCCCAAGTGAGATGGAAGCATCCTCACTTGAACCCTTCTGCTTGTTAACCTTCTTGAGTTCTTGGATTATATTCTAGGTATTATGTACTTTTTGCCTGTTACACACTTAATAGTGAGTACATACCATGCATGTCCTTTTGTGTCTGAGATACTTCACTCAAGATGATATTTTCTAGTTCCATCCCTTTGCCTGCAAAATTCATGGTGTCCTTGTTCTTAAGAGCTGAATAGTATTCCATTGTGTAAATAATCCACATTTTTCTGTACTGAGCCACCAACCAGGCAGCATACACCAGCTGGTCTGAGGTCCCTAACATATATATAGCAGAGGACTGCCTGGTCTGACCTCTAATCCTCAAGAGACTTGAGGCCCCAGGGAGTGTGGAGGTCTGATGGGGTGGGAATATCATCTTGGAGACAGGGAAGGAGGAATGGGATGAGGAACTGGGGGGGGGGAGTGAACTGGGAGGGGAGCAATAGCTGAACTGTAAAAAAATAATAATAAAATTTTAAAAAGATAATATAGGAAAAATATATTTTCCAAAACTAAATTTTACAATTATACAGTGTCATGTTAGTTTGAAAGGGATTTCAAAATGTACCCTTATTTAAATTGAATTAGCTTCTTCCAGTAATGAGTAAAATTAACCCTGACCACCAGCCAATAAATATTTTTGACTTAATTTAAAATAGACACTTAAAAAAAAACCATTTTGTTCCTATTAAGAATTACTCAGTATGGTGTTAGGCCATTTTATATCCTTTAAATATATTAGCCACTATGCAACAGAAGGGAAAAGAGAATTTTTCTGGGTATCAAAAGGAAGCAAATTTGAAATTATTTCCCCATGGAAAATCACACGTGTACTTGACTATATGCAGAGTTACAGTGCCCAGGGCTAGAATTCTCTAGGGCGGCATGGCTCCAGAGTATAAATTATTAAATCAGAATTTTAAAATGAAAAATGAAAATGCATTTGGAATTCTGCAGTGTGGGTTTTATTGTATAACTTCTAGTAGTATACACCCAATTGAATTATCTTCCTCTTATTATGTTTTAGTAATATTTTTTTACTAAAGTACTAGAAATAGATTTTTTTTTCTGAATAAAAGTGCATGAAAGCAAACACATTTGCAGTGGCCAGAGAATCTCAGGAACAAGAAAATGAGCGTGAGGATTAACCATCTGCTGCCCAAAGTCCTGAGGTGGCTTCTAAGCTAGCATAAGTCCTTAGTTCTTACATTTAATTGCTGTTTAATATCATGTGGACGAAATGTTAAAATAAGTCTGTAAAAGCATGGTCACACTGGTATACCAAAGTCTGCACAACTTTTTTTTGTCTATTTGTTTTTAAGGGAAATAAGAGAGTTTATTCTGCAACCATATACAAGTGACTTTGACCCTGAGAACACAGATTTGGGTTTCCCCACATTCCATATTCTAATTAATTCTTAGTTCTAAGTAGTTTCATCAATTATTTTTCATAGTGATAGAACAAAGAAAGTCATGAATCAGGGCATTTTTCACATACATCGGTGGAAACTTTGATTAGTTACAGCAGAGCAGAGAAGTCTCAGACACCTCAGATGCTCTGTGGTGAATCTTACCCCTTTGGAGGATTAAACTGGGTTCTGTTAACATATTCTAAGAAGTTAGAACACAGGTAACTTGTTAGTCTCCAGATGTTAGGTCTGACCCAGCACTGAGCAAGCAATGGCTACTCATGGCGCTAAAGACTGTCCTAGATAAACTGTAATTAGAGTCTGGAGTTGCAACAAGATCTAGTCAAGTCCATCAACCTTCATAGTCTCAGCTTTTTAAGGAGTTCCTGATGTCTGCCAAGTACCACCTTTGGTCCAGAGGGGCTTGAGTGGGTCTATTATTTATTAAATATTGTATTGCCTCACATAGCGAGGATGGGTGAGTCTGGTATAGATGAACTCATTTCATCTGGTGTCAAGTAGAGAGGGCAGTATAGCCAGCTCAGAAGAAAGGAATAGCTGGCAAACCCATTAAGAACGAACCTCTTGGGTCAAATCAAAATGATTAGCCATTATGATCTGGATTTGACATTATAAAAATTCCATCCTTTGAGTCTAACATAAAATTTACATGTGAAAATAATAGGTCTATTATACTTAAAATTAAAATATTCAAGTACATTAGCCTACTGGACAAACATAACAGATAAAAGAGACTTGCATTTTCAGCGGCCAAACTTAACATTTAAAAAGCTAGACTGGTCGGGTGGTGGTGGCGCATGCCTGTAATCCTAACACTCTGGGAGGCAGAGGCAGGCTAATTTCTGAGTTCGAGTCCAGCCTGGCCTACAGAGTGAGTTCCAGGACAGCCAGGGCTATACAGAGAAACCCTGTCTCAAAAAAACCAAATCCAAAAAAAAAAAAAAAAAAAAAGCTAGACTGACTGCATGACTACATGTTCTCCATGTATGTAGAGTTACTTATATTCCATGAAACTATTTTACTTATAGCAAGTGTATTTAAACAAATGTATCCTTTTTAAATTTTAGGGGAGTTTTGGTTCAGATTGATCTCTTGTGGAATGGCTCTGGCTCTAGCTCCAGTAAATGAGTATGGATAATCTGTCAGATATATGTCATAAATAATTACCATTTATCAAAAACCAAAAGGCACAACTCTTGATGTTTCACATGTTATTTCTAAGATAGAGCTGATTACTATCAGAAAATTATATTGCAAATTAGAAAATTATCGTTTAGAGAGATGAAATATTTCCTCCACGGTCAAATGGCTAGCACATAAAAAAACTCAGGAGCCTCAAGTAATCCTTGAGGCTCCTGGCTGAAAGCTGCAAGAATTTCCTGACTTTATTGGCAGTTACCCAGCCTGCCTACTAAGCTCCCTAACTTGTTGGAAGGCCATGCTTTGCCTGGGGTGCAGAACATAAAGCAAAAACAGAACATAAAGCTCTTCCAAAAAGAGCTCAGTTGTCTGCAAGTGTGCGTGCGCATGCACACGCGCGCGCACACACACACACACACACACACACACACACATACACACACCACTGTGGAGAGAAAGCAGTTCAAAGCAGATGGAACTGGAACACAGAGTTCTCCCCGTCTCCCTAGGATGGTCTGTTTTAATCACCTCACAAATGGCATAAATTTCTTCTTTTGCCTTTGTGCCAGGAGCAAACTACATGTCATTTCTTTTATTTTTTTTTCCCCAGCAATAAAAATACCAACTTGTGACAAAATAATTACAAATCCAAAGAAATTGTGGGCCTAGAACTTACATCTCCAGGTCAAATCATAGCCGGGGGCGAAAGATATTTTCAAATGAAAGGTTGTGTGCAGTGAGCTTTCAAGAAAGGTGACTGATCTCAGTGGGAGAAGGTGTGCCAAGTCCCTGAGAAACTTGAGGTCCCAGGGAGGGGGGAGGCCTGGTGATGGGAGAGCAGGGGGTGTGGGGGACTGGGGTGGAGGACAGGGGCTGGAGGAATTGTGAGAGGGGGACTGGGAGGGGGCAATGGCTGGGTTGTAAACAAACAAATTAATTTTTAAAAAAGATAGCATCAATACTTACGAAGACTAGAGCTGAAAACAAATTAGTTGGGCCCTCTAAGTTAACATAAGAGAACTTAAGAAAGAGCAAAATGTTAACAGGTTGCAGTGTGAGACAAATTATGTATGTCCAGGAACATAGAATTAAAGAGAAAAGGAGAACCAATGAGAACAACACCTTCAGAAGATGTTTCAGAGGCCAGGACCGAATATTTTCAAATGCACTGTCATTTATTTGGTAAATTTACTTTACCGGGATCTGTGAGAATTTAAAAGTCGATCACGGTCATTGTGCAAAACACAATGTTTCTGGCAACTGTTTTTTGTTTTGTTTTGTTTTGTTTTGTTTTGTATCCCATGCCTTAAGACACTTTCATTAAGTATAGTAATAATAATATTAAATTTTATCCAAAGCAAGAGAAAAGAGAAGCATGTTGCTTTATTTTCCTTTTGCTCAAACATTGGCCAGCGTAACTGTAAACTTAAGTTCATCAAAATCTTGTCGGGGAAGGGGGAGGTCCATTTATAAATTTTCTCTGGCTCAGGTACCCATTCAACATAGAACATTTATAAATTTTGTCTTGATTAGTCTGAAAACCCATTTTTTTTGGTTCAAGTTTAGGAGTCCATTGTCTTTCTTCCCCACAAATAAGAAATCCTGTCATGTTCAATTTACAGGCACTCCTTCTGCATCAAGCAGCTCTTCCTCTGATGTGTCACATCACATGGGCACATAAGCCCGTGGGAGATGTCTTCCATAGTATTCTTTAAGGTTGTCTCAATTACTATAGCAGTGCCTATGATAGCCGGCAACGAATCAAGATTTAACTTCAGGGCAAACCTCTATTTTAACACTTCTTTACCGCTTCTGTCTTAAGCTACACTGGCCACTCTGGTATCCCATCTTTACCTTAGAATAAATTTGCAATTTCCCGAGAAGAACCGGCGGACTCTGGCTGATTTGGTATTAAACAGGTAAATCTAGAGATGATTAGTGTCTTTGTTTTGATAAACATATCATGTACAACTGCACGTATTAATGGGCTAGACTGGGATGGCTCGACATCTGCAGTGCATGCTGGTCGAATCGGGAGCAACGTTTTGGAGTCAGTTCTCACGCTCAGGCATTTGGTGCCCTGGGTAAGAATTTAGGTCACCAGGCCCAGAACCAGCTCTGATCATTTCCTTACATTGACATCTTTAAGCACCTCGCTTCTCTCCCTTCATAACTTTCGTAACTGTGAATTCTAGTTGTCATTCTTTGATATAGAACACTAGAACTGTATCTTTATTTTGGGGTTCCTTTTATCCAAAGTTTCTTTACTTACCCCAAGCCCACCACCCTACAGCCCCACCCAGCCCACTGACAATTTCTAATAGCTGCTATCTTGAACTGAGATCCGTATTTTGACTCACCTCCTACCTGAAAGATAGACATGGTATCTATGTTTCTGTGTCTAAATTATTTTGTGCCCAACAATGATGCCCTACAGATATATCCGTGATAGCATCTATGACACTAATTCATCTTCCTTATTGTTTTTCCAGCTATTTGATAGGTTTGCTCCAAGATACCCTAAGTCTTTGCCGATTAAAGAAAAGTCTATCCATTTTCACCTGTGTCATATGTTCTTATACTTCCTTACCATGAGAGCTAAGCATCTGAGTTCTCTTATAGTCACACTGAAAATGAGTAATTTTGAGTAAAATTTCAAAAGTTGCTTTTGGTTTTGAGACAGGGTCTCACTGTGGAGCATACTTTGTAGACCATGCTGACCTTGAACTCAGAGATCCACCTGCCTCTGCCTCCCAAGTATGAGATTAAAGTGGTGCCACCACTGTCTGGCCCCTCACTTCTGTCTCTACTTCTGGAGTTACTGAGGCCTTGAAACTTCAGTAATACTTCTGGAAACTCTATCAGCTCACTGTTTTGTTTTTTTTTTAAAGAACCTCCATTTTTCCATTATGATAATATAATTTTGATTTTTTTTTTTTTGGACAGGAAAAATGTTTGCTTTCCAGTTTTGACTGTAGCCCACCTCAGCACACAAATCTTTCAGTTGCCAATTAAAAGATTCTGTTCAGCAACTTCCCTGCATGATAAGCCAGCTTTGTCTCTGAGGCATCAAAGGATATTCATATTAAAATTCTGCCAAGGTACCCCTCACCAACTGCAGCCCTGGGACTTTGTTGAGTGTGAGCTACCACTGAGAGTCCTGCCTAAAATCTAGGAGGGAAACCGTGGGGCATGTTCTGGGTGAAGATCATCACAAACAGCAGAGATGAAAGCAGCGCAACCTCACTCCTCTGTCTGCGCGCTAACTCGCTCACGAGTGAAGGATGATTTTAATTGTCAAACTTTGAAATTTTATTAAATGTTTTGTGGCAATGCATTGGATGAATCCCCAGACATACATAAATAAACAGGCAGCTGTTTGCAATTTGCATTTTATCAGTTTTGAAAGAGCACAACGTTCTTCCTGCCTCTTATTTTCAGAATTTGCGTTTTATCACCGTTGGCTACCCACTATATACTATGGAGTACTTGAATATCTCATTCTTTGAATTTTCATTTTTGATTGTAAATCAGATGATTACTGGCGCTTTTCTCTTTCCTCATTTTCCTCTTCTCTCAACCTCCAGGCTTACTTACTCCCATTTCTTCTTGGCTCTAATAACAAAATACACAAAATAGTTCATTTTCTTTACATTTTTGTTGGGATGTCATCATGAATTCATATGTACATACATATATAGATCTAGATATAGATCTAGATCTAGATATAGATATAGATCTAGATCTAGATCTAGATATAGATATAGATATAGATATAGATATAGATATAGATATAGATATATTTAACTACCATGAAATCTAAGAGCAAAAAAACACAACCAAGATGATGCTTTAGTCATTCGATCTTTAAAATACCACCCAAGTTTACTAGGTTTCTTTTCAATGTTTTGGAGTGTTGCATTTTGGATGGTGGGTGAGTGAAAGACTGAACTAACATTGCATGTAAGCCTGCATTTAGGGCATGCCTGGAGAGAATGAACATTTGCTAAGAGGAAGGCCATATTCACTCTGGTGCATCCCTATCAGGTGCACACACAGGTGGCCACAGGGAAGACTGGCAATGAAACTCTGTCTGGCCACCTTCAGCTCGTGTCTTTGGCTCTCATAGGCAAGCAACCCTTCCCTCTCCTCTCCTCTCCCTTTCTACCCGGGTGACATTTTCCCAAAAGACTCTTGGGTCCTTTTACACTCCTGCGGTCTTGGCTGCCAGCGCCTCAGAGGAACAGGCAAGTGGCAGCCTGTGCTTTCTCTCTTCCCTCTAGCAATCCATCTGCCCACTGGGAAATGTCACGATGGCTCTTCTGTGCCCGAGCAAGAATATGGGTGGAAAAAAACCACAAGCTAATCTTTCTCTCTCCAGTCTGAGAATGACAGCAAAAAACTGGAGAGGATGAATTTGGGAGTTACCAGTTTCTCAAAAGCATGTAAGAAAACAAATGTGTGCTTTATAAAATACTAGATAGTCCTTTTATTAAGTATTGTATAATATATATATAATTGTATATATAATACATATAACATATGTATAATAATTACATATATGCAATATAATACATATGTATAATACATACACACACATATATATCTTACACACACACACACATATATATATATGTACATATCTATATATCTTAGATTTAAGCCCTCATTCTTGCTGATGTAATAGACCTTTGTACACAAGTTCAGTTGAATTAAGTGATCTCTTAGTCACTTTGCTTTCATAATTGAGTCACACTTAAAGGTTTGTCTTGGAGTTTTGTTCCTCTCCCAGACTCTGTGCTTGCTGCCCCTCCTAGTTGATGAGTCAAGGAGAATGGACCAAAGAGAATACATAATTTCAGCCAACCTGATGCAGCTGCGTCTTGAGTCTGATAACCTCCTAGGGTTTTAAAACTGCCACGTACATCCCTATCACCTGGCCATGCTGTTAAGATGAGATTCGCCCATGGCAGGTCTCATACAGAAACTCCCACCTTTCTAATAAATCCGCAGGGATGACATGGAAGCTCATCCTCAGACCATAATTTTGTGAACAAGGGTTTACTCCCTGGGTGCTGGACTGGTTTCTACTTCTGCCTCTGTCAGACGCCATCTGTTGAGATTACAGCTAAGCATTACCCTCATCCTGGTAGAGTTAAATAACAAGCACGTCTTTCTGAAGTTCATTCCTTCCCTTGTAGCCAGAATGCCACATGGTGCATTCACTCCCCGATCTCTCTCTTACGAGGACTGACTCCTCATTGAGATCTACAGAACTGTGTGATGTCTATCTATGTAGCCATGGCAGGAATCTTTAAGAACCTGTCTTTGACCTTGTACGTGGAGCAGCACCTGCCTTTTCCAGAAACGACGGGACACAGACATTCTCTCCAAAGCTTTTCCCCACACTCTGCCCTTAAGAAGTGCAATCCTGCCCCACATGGATGCACAGACTCTGTGCTACACATAGGAGGTGCATGCTTATGTGCTGAATGATGTGTGTTTCCAACCCCTGATACTTCTATGACTACTGTTTAACTGTTTGCTTTTGGGAGAGGAAAGGAGCTACTGGGGTAACAAAGTAGCCACTCTGGAAGTAGTGGAGCAAAGAACACATTTTTAGTGTTCTAAAAGCATCCCTCTCGGATGAAAGCCTCAGCAAGAAAAGCTATAACTTAGACATGCTTATTTCCTTGGAGGATTTTCCTTGTATCCTCATTTTTTTTTTCTCTCTCTCCTTTCTCTCTTCCCTTTCTAATTAAGTTTGATCACATGTCACAATCCAGCCAAAGTTAAAAGAAATGTGATCAGGTAACACTATATCATATTAATATATTAATATAACACTGTATTAATATTCTCTTGCAGCATATTTTGGTTTGTTAGAACGTGGGAAGTACAGAGCTATCTCTAGTGCTTAAGTGCATACAGATTCTGGGTTCTGGCTCACAGCTGAAGTCAAATGAGGCTGTGAAAAGTGTCATAGAAGCTGTTTATCTTGGACAATGGAAAATATCTAGTCTTTATGTGAACCTTCTAGAAAGCCCTGGTATAAGAGCTTATAGATTTAGAATATTTTAAAATTTCTAGGATATCAATTTAGATATAAGTTTTCTACCTCAATTATCTCTTTGGAAAGAGTCAGTTGTCTGAGAAGTAAGTTGTATCCACTTAAACTATTTTCTAAGCAAACTAAGACATCAGCCTGTTTAGCAAAAGACCCTCCTGTGGTCAGAACTACCAATGGCTAACCTGAGATTTCCAGCATTCCTGTTCTCTGAATAAGAAAAATGTATAGCACCCAGGAGAATACAGATACTCTGTTCTTGGTGATCAAATTATGCACTACTAATCCATACTAGCCTACATGTGTCTCTGATAACTTTATTAAGACAGTCTTATTTATACTGATAACACATAAATAGGTAAATCTGAACACTATGAAGCAAAATAATATTATCTTGCCACTGTACTAGGGAATGCTAACTCCCCATGCCTCACATGTATTTAAGTGATCTTGAAATTCTTTTCAGTTTTAAATGTTCTAAAACCTGTTTCTGGAGCTTAAAACTTGTCATTTGTTTTCAGAACTACATGGCATATTGAATCACCAGTGTGTATTTACCTGGATATACCTTTTCAGTTTTCGAATACGTTTTTGAAAAAGGAATTCTTCTTCGCCAGGCTGAACCATTATATGATGTTGACATATGTTTATCTGAGAAAATAAGGAAGAAGACTGTTAGCAAATGTTACTTAATTAAACAATTATATTCCAAGGACATTTCAAAGCTATAAACATGTCAGCAGTAAGAATTATCCTTCATGTGTTTCTTCTACCATTTGAAAACAAGTGACTTTATTAAGTCCACTTAAGTGATCAGCAAGCATGGTTGCAAATCTCTTCATTTATTAAGACAGTCTTATTTATACTTATACATTTCCTTAAATAAGGTTTTATCCCATGAGGCTACTGCAGTAGACAGAACAGTATCTAAATACAGTATTTCACAGCCTCTCTTCTGTGACTTAACATACTGTCTTACTAATGTTTGGAGAAGCCATGTAGTTCAAAGAGGACGCAGAATGGTTTGAGGGAGCTTGGAGGAAGGGAGAGATGGTATGATTATATTATTTCAAAAAAGAAAAGAAAATTAACATTTCAGCCAAGAAATAAACTACTTTATAAATATTTTTTAAACTTTCTTTTAAAACAATAACAAGTTACATTTCCTTTTATGAAGTGACCTCTGTGAATCCAGTGACCACAGAAATAGCAAGCTTGGGGCTGCAGGAAGCCTAGGGCTGCAGGAAGCCAGAGCAGATAAACACACACATTCGCGCGCGCGCACACACACACACACACACACACACACAGCTAATTTGTCTATAATGTCATTTTTTTTCTTGACTCCCCAAAATTGTTTTATTTGTGTTCTCAGGTTATCACTATAAAACTATAGGTCTTAGAACATGACTCATAACAATATCAAGAATTTTCTTTTTGGTGTGTGTCATTTTTGTGTATTCATATTTGCATGAATGAGGCATAGTAACTAATACAATTGCTGGCACACTCAGTTCCCACAAATGGAGACTTTTGGCAACACAGTGTATACATTGTAGCTTTCACAGCTGTGACACTATTACAGAGAAAATAATAAATATGATAATAGTAATTAAAAGTTTCCTCTGAGTGCATACTCATTTGCTCATATACACCCATACATCACTGTATTCTACAACAAATAATTAAAACAAAATGTCAACTTAGGTTGTTAAAGACTGGCTGCCTTTAGCTACTAAGTTTCCAAAAGTTCTTGACAGTTGGAACTCCCGGATTGCACTGTGAATACAAAGCTACAGTGTGGATTAGAGAGAACTGAGAGGCATTTTGTTAAGTCGGGAGACCTGAAACCCAACTTCAAAAGAGCAAAACTCATCTGAAGCAGGAAGAAAAAATGATTCGCCCCCGTGGCCTTGTACTTCCTGACATCCGCCTTGCCTTTGCCTATTACATGATGAAATGATTTAGAAGGCCATGTGGGAGAAATGAGAGGTTGTCAGAAATATTGCAGTTAACCCTCACACTAACCCTTTCCGAAAGTAATCACGATGTCCTCCTCAAGAAAAGCCAGGGTGGTAGTCTTGACAGTAATAATTGGACAGTGCACTTAGTGGAACGAGAAAATGTCAACCACGTAAAAATAATCCTCCCTAGCGAAATAAAGCTACCCAGGGTGAACGCAGTGCAGAGCGTGGAGGCAAAGCTTGAGGGAGGTACGGTGCCAACCCATCAGCACCCAGCCTGAGTATTCTTCCGTGGCCTTTAAATCATGTGCCCCACTGCTCCTGGATGCGATCCTCCGGCTACTATTGAAGATGTTACAATGATGCTGGCCGAGGGAAAACAACGTGAGGGAGGAGTGAAGATCAGTTTCCCAAGGAGGAAATCCTACACTGAGTCAAAGTGCAGTCAAGGGCGAAGCATCACTAAAGAGCCTCACCTGGACAGAGGTTGAGTTTGGGTTCCTTGTTGACATCAGTTTTGTTGTAGGACCCACTCGTGGGCCTGCTTCGGGGAGGGGCGTTCAGTGTGACCGTTCTTACTGCATCTCTTTGAGCATGCGTATAGGAGGCGTTCTCGGCATTCCGGTTTTTATTATGATGATGGTAACTCATTTTATGTTTGGGATTTGGGATGTGCACTGCTGTAAAATAAAGGAGTGGAGATGAGGGACGGAACGGGCTGGATTCACATTCATAGAAATACACTGAACGGGAAGCACGGGGTATCAAGACAGAAGACGACCCAAGCTAAACAATGATTCAGTTCAGAGAAGAATTGGGTAAACTTTAAAGTAGACTTTAAGTTATATGAGAGTGAAAAAAATTATAATTAGAAATATCAAACACTTGGACATTCTACCTCTCCGCATTCCAGAGCCAGGGAAGTTCTTGGGTTCGTCATAAATCCATTTTCTTTTCTTCACACCTTTGAAATGAGGCTTCCTCACTGGCTGGACATCATTCACTTGGAGAAGATACAAATTTTTACGGTTTTTTTAAGAGAAACTTTTATCTGAAAAATTACTGAGGTGATAATTACATATCTGTGCATTTTCACATCAGCCAAAAGCGCGTCACTCTAAAACAAGCTTTTAGAACAAAGAACGACTGGTTTTTAAGTGTCAAAAAAAGACCCCCTTAGAAACACATTAATGAGAAAAAAATCTTTGATAAGTTGCTTTTCTTTTTAAAAACATGCCTTATTGTTCCCCCAAAGGACTGTGCAGACTCCTTAAAAGAACAGAGAAGTGCACTCTGTTCATAATTACAAATCGCACCATAATGCTATTTTAAGGTCACAATTGTTATCTTCAAAATAAATCCTTTTGTATTTTCTAAGCCTGTACTACCATTTCTTTGCGCATTAGGTTAATACATAAAGCACTTTTATTGAATTTCGCCTTACTCTTTGCATGGCATTTTGAGGTTGGGTATACAGATAGTTCGATTGAGTGGGGCTGTATTTTAGAAACTGTAAGATTCCAGTCATACTTCTTCCACATCTTCTGCTGATACACTCACATCGCATGCACACTCAGTTTTTATTTCAAGACTTTCTAAGGAATATTTTTCAGAGACCTTTAAACCAATTTCTTAGAGGCATTCTATTGTTCACGAATGACCCCAAGGAAAATGAGTGTCCATGTAGAGATTACAGGACGCCTCTATTAATAGGCTAATGGCTCCATCTTTGCCTTCAACCTTAGCTTAAGCTTTACGCCCTCAGAATCTTGGCTTCTTCTCCATACATTTTGTCTCATGCCCATTCCCAGACTTCCACACAAAAGATTTTAATATCTAAAGTTATAACAAGTACCATTAACATGAGTTTCCTAAGGGAAGTAACTATGGTTCTCCTTCAGTGCCCGAGGAACAAGAATATGAAAGAAGTCCAGCAAATTAAACAAGGAACAGAGGGTGTGTGGCGGTTTAAGTAGGTATGGCTCAGATAGAGTTGGCTATGTGAATGCTCCTTCCGTAGGGAGTGCCACTATTAAGAGGTGTGGTCTTGGTGGGGTAGGTGTGGTCTTATTGGCTGGGGAGTGTCTCTGGAAGGGCAGGATTTGAGGTCTCTTGTGCTCAAGCTCCATGCAGTGTGAAATCCAGTCTCCTTCCGCTGCCTGAGGACCCGGATGTAGACCTCTCAGCTCCTTCTCCTGCACCATGGCTGCCTGCACGCCGCCATGCTTCCTGACTTGATGATAAAAGACTAAACCTCTGAATCTGTAAGCCAGTCCCAATGAAATGTCTTCCTGTGTAAGAGTTGCTTTGGTCACGGTGTCTCTTCAACAACAATGGAAACCCTCACTAAGACAGGGAAGGAGAGAAGGAACCGAGAAGAAGCTCAAAGGACCACTGCCAAGGAGAAGCCAAATCATGAAGAAGGATCCACAATTATTACAAAACGGCCGAAATATTACATGACGGACAATATCCAACACAATGCGCTAGTGGCTTTCTGCAGAGCCAGTTTGCACGCAGGTCAATATGCACCTAAACTAGTGGATATAATTGACTACCACCTACATCACAAGCTACACCCTGAACGTAAAAATATCATTTGTTTACTACTTAGTGCAGTGCAGTCTTTTCAAGCCATTGCTCCCCCCCATCCTTTCTTAGCTTTCCTTTTCAAATTCTATTTCAAATAAGAAAAGTACAAAAAAAGAAAAAAAAGAAAAGAAAAGTACATCCGTAGTAAGACAGGTAAAAGGATAAGGCTGCTGCCTTACTTGAAGACGGGTTCTCTCTGCACTTCGTGCTGATATTCTCAGTGGCGTTCAGCACGTGTGTTGCAGGCACTAGGCGAGTAGTTAGAGGATGCTTCAGATGAAGACCATTCTTGCTTTCTTCTATGCAAGTTAAGAGGATAAAATGTCGGTATTAGAAGCACTTCAGATGGACGCACCTATTATGTGTGTGGCATTTTCTAGAGGGTGTAGGTAAAATTTTCTAATTGCTAACCTATCCCTCAAATACTGGTAAATCTTAAAAAACAAACAAACAAACAAACAAAAACTAAGCTAGTTATCATTCCAATGCAACCGTGAGAATTCTGCACCAACGTTTTGATGTCTCCTTGAGACATTTTTTTAGTCGATCACATATTTTTTCAAGGAATGAGTCCATTTAAGTTAAGTTCTCAAGACACTTTCAGTGGGCCTACATTCATTCTCCCTGTGTGTAGCAGAGGGACTATCCAATAAACTTCCCCCAGTTATGGAATCTTCTAAATCTGTGCTGTTTCATATCATAGCCAGGAGGCAAGTGTCTAGGGCAGTTGAAAAGCTTTGTTAATTATAATTAAATTAGGCACGCATACATAGCTAGCTGGCTATTAACCTTAAAACTAAACTTAAAACTAGATGGGTTTTTTTTTCTTTACATGAATTTCATTAATGGACTAGATGTAAAAAATTAACTCTGAATATGAGACATATTTTCATATAAATTTCCCATGGAATCACTTGACACAAATGTCTTTTCCTATGCATTTGGCCACTGGCGCGCTCTCAGCTGTAGTCAGGCGAAGTAGCTCAGAGCTCTAGAGGAGATGTTTATTGGAGTTATAGAGCTCCACTTGGCCTGCAGGCCATAACCCCTTTCACAGGGGTCACATTTCAGATGTGCTCCATATCATATGTTTACATTATTCGTAACAGTATTAACATCACAGTTATGAGGTAGCAGTGGAAAGCAATTCTATAGTTGGGGGTCAGTAAAACATTAGCGTATGTATTGAAAGATTGCAGCTTTGGGAAGGCGAAGGACCACTACCCTGGAGTAGTCACGGGCTGTGCTTAGCAATTATTGTATAACACCTATGTCGTTAATAAGAATGAATCTCTTCACAGTGTTTCTAAGGAAATTCAGCCATTCTGCTTTAAGTTGCTAAAAGAAAACTTGAAGGGTCTCCTTATTGCAATTTAAGAAGGCCAGTCCCTTTATACCTGGAGGACTCCTTCAACAGAAGGATTTTTCAGACTAGGAAGCAGGCTGTAAAACATAAAACAATTAGGTACACAGCCAGTCTCGAGCCTTAGGGCTTTGGTGTCCCATTTAGTACTTTTCGATGTATCTATTATCTTCTGATTACATTTGGTTTTCATAACAGCTAAGCTGTATGGTTAATTTCTCTACCTGAAGAACAGAGGGGTCAACGTTATAACTCGATTCAATTACCTTTGGCATTCGAACATTTTGAGGTGGCGTCTTTGTCCTCAGCTAATGCTTCACTTTCATCCACTCCAAGAAATATGATCCTTTGTGGAGCATAGCAGTCACCTCCTGGAATAAAACTGTACAGTCAGGGGCAGCCATGGCAAATCAAAGCACATGGCTGCCTCTCAAGATAGTGAGGATGTTCACCATGTCCCCGTTCTCTCTAACAGAGCGATCTAACTTCTCTCTAACAGAGCGATCTAACTTCTCTCTAACAGAGCGATCTTCAGATATAGTCAAAGCGCATCCAGCTTATGTTTCTCATATAGACGCTCCAGATATATGAAGGCAGTTTCATTTTCCCCAGGGCTTCTACTTTTGTCTTCAAAATAAATATGCAGAGTTGCTTTAAAAACCACATATATAATTAATGGTAACTTTATCATGCAATTTCTTCTATTAAGCAAACAAACTGGTTTGAAAAACCACTTGTCTTTGTGTGTGAGAGGTATGTTGATGTATACATGAACACCTGTGTGCATTTGTGTGTGTGTGTGTGTGTGTGTGTGTGTGTGTGTACCCATGCAGCATATGTAAAGATCAAAGGACACTGTGATTTCAGGTGTGGGACTCCACCTCCTACCAGGATTGAGACAGTGGTTCTTAGTCACTGCTACCGTTCCCAGGCAAGCTATCCCACCAGTCTCCAAGGATCCTCAAACCTCCAGCTCCCACCTTGATGGAGAAACACTGAGATCACAGACATATAATACATTTATGGCCTTATGTAGGTCCTGCACATCCCCAGTTTTACTTGCCAAGCAATTTACGTAATGAGCCATCTCTTGAGCCCCTACGTAACCGTCTTTGAAAGTAATATCCAGATGAGGATGCCGCTCAGTGGAGGAGCTCTTGCCTAGCATGCCTGAGGCTAGGTCAATCTCAACTCCCACTGTGACAAAAGTAGATGTTAAAAACATGTGGAAATACCCGTGAAGATGTCTATAGGGGTTCAACAGTGGCTCTTATAGATTAAGGCGATGATCTAGTTGCACTGAAGGCCTGTTCATAGGAAGGATTCATGACTGGTAATGAAAACGTCACCAACTCCCTGTGACTGGTAAAGTCACGGAACCAACTTATCCCACTTTCCTAAATCAGCACAGTTCCTAACCGCATCCTAAAGACATATCATTACACACAAATAAGTATAGCTCTCACCCCTCATCAGAGAAGCATCTCTTTACAGCAAACAGTGACCATTACAGAAGTTACACTGGTCCAAACTCAGAGAACTGGGTGGTAGGGTTCCCAGCCCCAGACACATTTCTAGCAGACTCCCTCACCTGAGGCTTAGGAGACATCATGAAAGAGAGACAGAGAGAGTCAGGGGACCAGCATATTTGCTGGCAATATTTTCTATATATGACAGTTCGACTTCACTCAGGAAGTAACAACATGATCACCTAAACGAGACCTGTACAATGACAATACCAGTTGGCATATCAGCACACCTGGAGGAAGTCTCACAAGACTCGATGGTGAGCTATAGGTAATTAAAGGCTGCTAAGAGAGGGAGACTCAGGCTTCTCCAGAGATGTGCCCCCTGAGAGCTTATCTAATCCCAAGGCATCAGTCCTAGACTCATTTACATGTGAGCAACAGGAAGTGAACTCTGCAAGTTATATTTATACATACATACATATATGTAAACATGTATGCATGCATACACACATTCACATGTGTGAATGCAAACAATAATAAAAAATACGTCATGAATTTGAAGGGTGAGGGGACACAGTTGGACGGGGAGAGGGAGGAGGGAATATAGAGTATTCTCATGAAATTTTCAAAAACTTTTAAATAAAAACAACTAGTCATAAAATTTTGAATATGGTAATAGTGATATAATACTAGCCGACACTCATGGAGTATCTTTCTGTGTGTCAGAACCTCTTTTGAGTATTTCAAATGACTTATCAAACTATTACCTCCCTGTAGTCCCCTTCCTACTGCAACACGAACTACTAATTTAGGACATGCTTACTCTAGTTTGGCAGTGAAAATGCATTACTGAATAATTTTGAAATATAATGGGTTTAAAAGTTCAATTCTCACAAATTATATCATATGAAGTTTTTCTCCACTTGGAAAAAAATCTTACACATAATTTATGTTTTGAACTTAAAGTACAACTATATTTGTCCCTGTTTGCTGTCTAGTTAGGGTTGGCTCCTTCTTCTAACCTCAAGTTTATGTAAAACAAATAATAAAACTTGTGGAAAGAATTCTAATGTCTGCTTCACGAGGCCCTGATCCATCTGTAATGAGATTTTGGCTGGCCTGATTCTGTGAAGGTCTTGGGAATGCAGTCGCAGCCTCTCTCTCTCTCTCTCTCTCTCTCTCTCTCTCTCTCTCTCTCTCTCTCTCTCTCTCTCTCTCTCTCTCTCTCTCTCTCTCTCTCTCTCCTCTCTCCTCTCTCTCTCTCTCTCTCTCTCTCTCTCTCTCTCTCTCTCTCTCTCTCTCTCTCCTCTGTGTGTGTTTGTGTGTGCTTGAGAGTACGTGCATTTGCATGTGAGTGTGTATGTGCAATAGTCCTGTTGTGTTTTCCACAGACATCCACTCCCTCTGCCTTTCTCAATCTTTTTGCATGACTTTACATGATCATCACTGAGCCGTGGTTGAAGGCATGTGGTACAGAGGACACATTAAGAGCTGAGCACTTTAATACCTCTTTTTTTCCAAGTCAATGATTTGTGAGCCTCTGTATTAATCTCCACGGGCTTATAAACACACACACACACACACACACACACACACACACACAGGAAAAGGAGCAAAATGGCAGATACTTGATCAAAACCCATTATTTGCATGTATGGAACCCTCAAACAATAAAAAAAAAAAGTATCATTGAAAAAATAGCCTAGATAATCTCAAGCACTGGTCAGAGATCTCAGCAGCTGTGTACTATTTGGGAGACAAAATCTGGAATGTAAGCCTCCCCAGGGTCGAGATCTTAATGACTAACCTGAGTATGTTCTCAGTTAAAGTCAGAAAGATTAGGCTTTAGGAGCGACAGCCTTGTCTTCGGAACGACCGCTGTCACATCAAAGAAAGGACAATGTATCGCCTATCATGACTCTCTTAATAAGGCCTCAGACCCACACCAAGCAGAGTTAGAGTGACCAACTGCTGTCCCACTGGCTGTGCAGAGAGGCTTCTCTATGGGAAAAAAGCCTCAGTCACACATTACATAGTATTTTACTTGCAGTGCCCAGCACCTAATTAAAAGTGAGAAGATATACTAAGAAATACAAAAGTTCATGTTTCCACAGGAAAATGGAAGAGATGTAAGTGTTGGGAATAGCCAAAATAGAAAAAAACGTAACAGTTACAAAAAAGAAAAAGGAAAGCAAAGGGGAGGAGAGGAGAGGGGAGAGGAGGGGAGGGGAGGGGGAGGAGAGGAAAGGAAAGAAATGATCCAGACTTCAGGTAGACTTTAAAAATTCTTTAAAAGGTCAAAGAGAAGTTAGAATAAAAGAGGCAGGTTAATAAGCAAGACATCATGTCAACATGAAAGATCCAGTTGTATCTAGAGTAATAATAAAAAGCTAATTTTAAGAGATATTGAGATAAAACAGAACAACTTGACAAAAGAGAAGTTAAGGTAGCCTGTTAAGCTCATGGAAATGTGTTCGGTGCTGTTAATAATCAGGAAATAACAAAGGACAGGACGATGAGGTATCACAAGGTATCCAACAGCTCGCCGTGGTGGCATGTGTGTAGGAGAGATAGCCAGGACCGTGAGAACACAGGAGAGCTGGCCCTCACTGAGGGCAGGAGAACTAGTCCTGCTCCTTACCTGAGGGAAGTGGGAAAGCTTCCCCTGGCGGTGTATGTGCGGGAGAGCTGGTGGGCTGCGCAATTGAGCTACCAGCCAGGCCCAGACCCAAGGCGTGGAGCTGGCCTGCGCCAACATCTACCCCATCTATGGACTACTAGAGCACATAAAAGGACCAGTCCTACAGAACCAAAGCTGCAGGACCGTGACACAGGGCAACAACGGGATATCCAAGAGAAATCCTGGTGAGGATCCCGAGTGGATGGGTAGTGTGACAGAGGTCAGAGGCTTGGAACCAGCACGATGACTCATTGCACTGAACGGTGACAACCATGATACACTGCAGCTTCCATGGCAAGAATCTACATATACATACGCATACTCATGCATATAAACACGCACGTGCACGTGCATGCGCACGCGCATACATATACATACACATACACATACACATACACATACACATATACATACACATACACATACACATATACATATACATACACATATATAGTTGCAATGAGCATATATGGAGGGATAAGATGAATAGGACTGGGGTAGAGAATGTGAAATTCACACAAAAAAATAAAATCAATAAAAATTTAAAAATGAAAAGAAAAAAGAAATTGGCAGAGGGAGTTCCAGATGGCCACGAGCTGGAACTGATGTCTATGCTCTCCGGTACTTTTAACAAACCCCACGCCGAGCGGTGAGGAATTTGACTTCTCAGCTGCCTCTGTTCCTCACTGGGCTCCAACAAGGTGATAGGCTCGGCATTCTCGTTTGTGTTTCCGTCGTGCAGAGATGACAGCACGACTGGGACTTTCAGGAGGACAACACAGCATCGTGTCATCGCTGCAACACAAGGGAAGCTGCAGGGGACCTGAATCCTGACACTGGCGCTACAGCGCCAACAGAGTCAACGCTCTGAACTCTGTTTCTTCTCATAAAATAAAATCAGTTTAATATTAGCTCATGGGAATCCTCTCTCTTTCTCTTTCTTTCTCTTTCTTTCTCATTCTCTTTCTTTTTCTTTTTTTTTCTTTTTTTTCCTTTTTTTTTTTTTTTTTTTTTTTTGAGACAGGGTTTCTCTGTTTAGCCCTGGCTGTCCTGGAACTCACTCTGTAGACCAGGCTGGCCTTGAACTCAGAAATCTGCCTGCCTCTGCCTCTCAAGTGTTGGGATTAAAGGCGTGCGCCACCAACGCCCGGCTCTCATTCTCTCTCTCTCTCTCTCTCTCTCTCTCTCTCTCTCTCTCTCTCTCTCTCCTTCCCCATCTCCTTTCTCTTTCTCTGTATATTCAGAAAGAAATGAACACATATATAAACTATGTTTTAAATAGGCACAGGTAAAGACATATATGCTCTACCTCCTTATTTACATATCAATGTGCATGTATGAAATTTACACAGACATGTCAAAGGGCTACTGCAAAAATCAACCACGTGACTATGTCTCAAACAGCTCAAATACTGAACTAATCAAATACTCAAGCTAAAGGAGCCCCAGCTCTTCATTTCTACTTCACTAACAACGAAAATTCAAAACTCAGCTGGTGGCAGTGTCCAATGAGTGAAGACTATTCTATAGCTTTAACTAGAACGACCCCTCCCTTAGTGACTTCTGAGAAAAGGCTAATTTTAAGTAGTATTGAGATATAACAGAACAACTTGACAAAGGAGAGCATTAAAGTAGCCAAAAGGTTCATGAAAATACCAAAACATAGATGAGCATGCGTGTGGGATTTTCCCAACATGTGGGATGATCCCGAAGGAACAGGCTTCATTACATTCAAAGCTCAAGAAGACATTAGAAACGGTAAAACTAAAAACAATGCTTCACAGGTTTAAATCGTATTTGAACTCGCTAGCTATAATTATAAAATTTACTGACTTCCTCTCAAAATAGTCTATCCACTGTTAAACGAATTTGATTATCAATTTAAAGTGCGCTCCTCTCATATGCAAAGACCCAGGGGGGGTGTTTCTAACTGAACAAAGAATCCTATGGAATCTGGAGAATCAGAAAGACTATGTTGGGAACCACAACTCCCAGATGAATGAGACTTAACCTCCTTCGGTATTGCTGCTAAGCAGTGCATTACTCACTGTGTCATTAGAAAGATTATGAAAGTGTAACTGTATATGGGATGGATCACTAGGTGGGGCAGTCTCTGGATGGTCCTTCCCTCAGACTCTGCTCCACACTTTGTCTCTGTATCTCCTTCTGTGGGTATTTTGTTCCCCCTTTTAAGAAGGATCACAGTATCCATACTTTGTTCTCCCAGACACTATTATCGATGCCCACAAGTCCTTGGTGACCGGAGCTGTGACCTGGGAGGCTATGCTACTGCATGACAAATACAGAGGGGCACACTCTCAGCCAGCCATTGAGCTGAGCACTGGGTCCCCAATGGAGGAGCTAGAGAA
Source organism: Apodemus agrarius (assembly GCA_964023405.1). Lineage (NCBI taxonomy): Eukaryota > Metazoa > Chordata > Mammalia > Rodentia > Muridae > Apodemus > Apodemus agrarius. The sequence goes on from OZ030026.1 coordinate 31,592,829, forward strand.
AGGATCCAAGGAGCTGAAGGGGTTTGCAGTGCCATAGGAGGAACAACACTGTGAGCCACCCAGTACCCCTAGAGCTCCCAGGGACTAAACCATCAACCAAAGAGTGAACATGGAGGGACCCATGGCTCCAGACGCATAGGCAGCAGAGGATGGCCTTTTTTGACATCAAAGGAAGATGAGGCCCCTGGTCCTGGAAAGGCTTGATGCAGCAGTATAAGGGAATACCAGAACAGGAAAGTGGAAGGGGGTTGATTAGGGAACAGGAGGAGGGGAGATGGCTTATGGGGTTTTCAGGAGGGGATAACCAGGAAAGGGGACAACGCTTGAAATGTAAATAAAGAATATACCTAATTTTTTAAAAAAAATTATGAAAGTGTAAAGTCATTCTCACATGTCCTAAGTCCCAGCAAAGCAAGAAATGCATATGAAGGAAGGCTGCTTTACAGGAAAGGGCTAGCTTATCAATGACTGAAAATAATCTGTTCCCACCCACCCCCAAAAGGCATATGGTTTAGTGACATTTGCCAGAGTGGAAAATTAGGGCTGGTCAGAGGAAATGGATTGCCAGCTTTGCACTCTGGCTCTCGTTAGGTCTACAGCATAGAAGCGAAGAAGAAGAAGAAGAAGAAGAAGAAGAAGAAGAAGAAGAAGAAGAAGAAGAAGAAGAAGAAGAAGAAGAAGAAGAAGAAGAAAAAAAAAAGAAAAAGAAGAAACCAGCAAAGCAGCACAGGGAGGAGAGGTAGACAGAAGGAAATGGTTGAACCTCTGGCCTGCGGAGAGCACCACCAACGTGTCCAGCCTTGGCGACTTAGGGTTTTCTTTTGCATACACTATTCGTGTCTGTCTTGCTTTTATGTTGTTATTGCTGTTGTTGTTTATCCCACATCAGGAAAAGGCATCTACATCTTCTCAAGAGCTTAACATTTCTATCAGAGGATGGATTTTCCCTCATGCTAACGGACAGTAGTTTTAAAATGTTTAAGCTATGATAAACAATGAGAATGTGTGTCTTGGTGTATGTACATGATACATGTATTCAAATATGCCGACTTCAACTCTCTCCAAATATTTGTCAGTTGCCTCGCTGCACTTGGCGCTGAGTGCAGAGACTAATATTGTTGCATGTGCTTGATATCTGGACTAGTTATAGCCTGGCGTTGAGCACGTACACATTCATGCCAGTGTCTCACAATGCTAGAGAAGCTGGAATGCCCTGTACATCAAGCACAAATTTTCCCAAGGCATTTCGTAGAGATAAAAAAAAAAAAAGAATAAGATTCTCTTCATTAAAGACTAATGAGTGACATTACATTCAAGTATTCATACTAGATATTCTTCTTTGGATTTAATGATAGGGCAATGAGGTCTTTAATTCAATACTCAAAAATATCCACAGGAAGAAACAAAATAAATTTGTCTATAATTTTTAAAAAATAATGAGATCCATCTGTTATATAACCATATTTTTTAAAGTTTAATAAAGTTTAATACTTTAACATATTACCAATGTAACACTCAAAGCTTAGTTCTTGATGTCATAAAACTTATTGGCACAACAAAATAAGTAACATGGAAATTTGTACTTTATTTGTTATGTTTTGTTTCTATGCCTTTTATATTCATTATGGGGTAATAAAATGTTTCCCAAAAAACAAAAACAAAAAGATTCTAAAAGAACGGTTTTCCTCATGTTTTGGGGAGAGAAGTATTCCCAGAATAGAGAGTAAAAACAGGATTACTATGACTAAAATGGAAATCACAAGCACACACACCAAAAAAAAAAAAAAAGAGAGAGAGAGAGAGAGAGAAAGATACCAGCCTTCCAGGGCATCTTATTTGATGATGTATCTCCAAGCCTTGCATCAAACAGGAAATAGAAAACATTAAGGACAAAACCTTAGTCTTAGAAACAATATATTTGGAACCACCCAGCTCACCTCCATTTTCAAAAGCAGCAATGTCAGTCCTTGGTTTCCTATCCAATGATGTTTTCGCCTCTCCCGCCCTTTCAAATAGGCTTAACTTTGTTGGAACTGTAAGACCATCTCCTAGGAATGGAAAGAAATAAAAAAAAATGTCACTCCAGAAACCAGTACACTATGAATGATACTGTGATAGAATTCATGGTGACAGTTAAGAAACTTAAACATTAATATATGCACTATGATCTGATGAATGGTACATAAACATACTGACTTCAAGCTAATTTTGTGAATGACAAAAAGTACAAGTTTTTGTTCTCCTATTTGGATTGGTAAGTAAACAGCAATTTGAGTTTTAACAATCTTACACTATTGCATGTACAAAATACGTTTGTGCATTTGGTGTTTTACTGTAATGAATTTGAAATATTTCATTTCTATCTCTTCATGATTAATTTAGCAAACAGTATTATGACCTGAAAATTCTAATACTACTTGACAATTAAATTATTCTCATGGTTTTAATTGTATATATCCAGATAATCTACTTTGAAAATAAACGGTTGTCTTAAAAAATACAAAACACTCAAACAAAAAAATAAACAAAAAATGGCTGCAGTGTGAACTTCTGAATAGGATAATTTACCAAGAAAGAATAAATTCACATTGTAGATACCAGTATCGTTGCTGGTGAAATTTGTGGAGGGGACCCAGAAACAATAACAATGTATTAAAGGAAATTTCCTGACATTGATATTTTTGCTGTAGTTTTGTAAGAATGAAGAACACCATATTTTCACCTTACTTTCAGTACTTTAGCAAATCATAGTGTCAGTGTTCATAATTGCTCTAATAGTAACTAAAAAACCCAGATGTGGTAAAAATAGTAACATTTCCTGTCTATCTAAGTCAGGAAGTTTCAGCCTCTATGTTGAGACTCCTTTGGCGTTGAATGACCCTCTCACAGGGCTTCCCTACGACCCTCAGAAAACAGATATTTACATTAAAGTTACTACCAGAAGCAAGATGAGTAATGAAGTAGCTGCAAAATAATTTTATGATTTCAAAATAATTTTATGAAACTATTAAAGGGCCGCAGCATTAGAAAGACTGAGAAATTCTGCTCTAAGTGAACAGGAAATGCAAGGGTTAACCTCTTGAAAGCAATTCAAGGTAACATTTATATATGTATACAAACGCATATGCTAGCGGTCTTATGATCTTACATTTTACATTTTGGTCTGTAGGTCTGTCTTTGTTTGCTTATTTTCTAGTTTCTCAGCTCGGGTTAGTACAAGCCCCAGTCAGCTCCACCTTCTGACAGTCTATTACTGCCACCTCCTGCCCGGCCCTTAAACAGCGTGCCACACAGGGAGTGGGGGAGGCACAGATGCTCTGTTTTGTATCCAGCTGACCAAGCTCAGCCTTTTCACCTCTGTTCCTCCTTCTCTCTGAGCACCCTCCTTCCTTCCTGTCCTCCAGAGCAGGGGGCAGTTCTCTGTTGCTACACTATGTACCCTCAAGTTCATTCTAAAGGCAGAAAACCCACGTAAACTGATAGCACCCGTGTAATCTTCTTCAAGCTCCTGCTTTTCCATACATAATACAAATGCACTTTGTCTTGCTTTTAAGGACAAGATGCTGACCAGAGGCACTCAGACATGCTTAAAGGAAATGCATTATCAAAGAAAGAGTCTGGGATTATCCATCAAGACGGCCTTAACATTGCCTGGCACACAGAAGATGCTCCTTCAACAGACAGGCTGCTATTCTGCCATTAGCACCATTTCGCCACCTCGCTTTTGTCCACCGTGATCTGGGTTCCCCCTTCCCATTCAAAGTAAGACATTGAGTTCTATTTCACTGAAGATTTACCACTGAGACAGAAAGGCAAATTATTTACAGAGTTCCTGTGTGGAGTGAGAGAGCTACCCGTGTCTGTGAAGTTTGTTCATCTGCAGGGGCTCCTCTGGGGGAAATATCATTACATTAATGGCATCCTTTCGTAGGAAATTTGGGTCACCCAGTGGAAAGCGTCTTTTCTCACTCACAAACGGGATGTATTATTTATCATTTCATCCTGCTCTAGTGTACACTGCACTGAATAATTCAGGGTTGATTCATTAAGGATCTCTTGCATGTCACTTTGAATATTGCCATCTCATTTCTTACCTTCTTGCAATTCACTGCCATTTTCCAAAGGCTTTTCGAGGTCCTTCTCCACTGTCGGAGCTACGCTTTTTGATGATGGGATGTCTGGAGGAGCATGGAATCTATAGTATTCACCTAAACTCCCGTGAGAAAAGAATCGTTAGCATGCGGATCATATCAATGACCAGAAATTCCACAAAAGTATGATTTCTTACCAGATTTATAACACATCTCCTTTATTGCTCTTTTCTCTTCAATTTCTTCAGGGGTCTTTGTCCATAAACTAGAAGCATCTATAGGATATATATTTTTTTAAAATTAAATTGTCCCAATTCCAAATAATCTGAAAATTTATAAACCAGAAAGAAAAATCCCCAATATTGTTTTCACAAATGGATTCTTCTTTATCTAATGTTTGAAGTAAAAACAAAACAAAACAAAAACAAAAAAACAAAAAATGTACAAACTCTTATCTCAAAATGCTTCTCTGTTTAGTATTTGAAAGAATCACTGAAGAGAAATGGTGTATTTTATGCTCTGTGTCCAGAGACGAGAGACTTTATAAATCCCAAGCTACTCTTCTAATCTTTAATACTCTGCCAGAGCCTGATCAATACAGATGCGGATGCCCACAGCTAACCATCTGGCTGAGTACGGGGACTCCAATGGAAGAGTTAGGGGAAGGACTGAAGGAGTTGAAGGGGTTTGCAACCCCATAGGAAGAGCAACAATATCAACTAACTGGACTCCCTAGAGATCCCAGTGACTAAACCACCAACCAAAGAGTACACCTGGAGGGACCCATGGCTCCAGCCACATATGTAGCAGAGGATGGCTTTGTCTGACATCAATAGGAGGGAAGGCCCTTGGTCCTGTGGAGGCCCGATGCCCCAGCAAAGGTGGATGCTGGAACAGTAGGGCAGGAGTGGATGGGTGGACGGGGGAGCATCTCCACAGAGGCAGTGGGGAGGGAGGATAGGATAGGGGGTTTGAGGAGGAGAAACCGGGAAGTGGGAACCACATTTGAAATGTAAATAAATAAAATAACCCCCTCCCAGAAAAGGGGAAAAAACTCGGAGGAGTGAATGTTACAAAATAGATGAATGCACATCAGACTCAGAGCAGTTGTCTCTTATGAGGTTGTTTGTAAGTACAACCATAAATGTAAAAGAGATATGTCTCCTGATCACCATACAATAGAACCTCTCAGGCCAATAAGTAGATCTCTCAACAAAACATCGTCTGTATATTGCATTCGAAACCTCTAATAGTTGGGTATGTAGAAAATACTATGGGTTTTGACATGGGTACTGCAATCCAAGAAAGGGAGTACTAACCATTTGGTTCCTCTTCCTCCTCCTCCTCTTCTTCAAAGTTAGTTTTTAAAACTAATGGATGATGAATGGGTCTTGATACATTCTCCATGGGTTTCAGAGGTTCCTGACTCTGGGTTGGGGGTGGGCTTCCTTCCTGACTTTCTTTCTGTAAGGTGGTATCTATAGAGAAAACCCAACACTTTAGTCTGCTCCACCATTATTACTAATGCATTCAGTGACCACCCATTCTTTGTTTTTTTTTTTTAATTGTTTGCTTACAAAAAAATAGAAATGGTCCCATGTCTTCTGGATATGATAGAACTGCTATACTCATAAACTCACGGTAGCTGTGGTTGCCTGAATAAGACCTGTTCAAAATCAAACCAGGCAAGTTTCCACTATGGAGAGGATAGGGCTTCCCAAGGACCTTTCCCAAACTATGGAGCTATTGATAGTTAATGATTTCTAAAAGGAAGAGTGATTTTTCTTTATGAGTGTGAGCTTTGGTAGGTTCATCACATTCCAGTGGATAGCCACACACACATGAGTACACGGACAGTAGAAACTGGTCTTGATAAGCTATTTTAAAAAATGAGTAGAAATGTGGGAGATGGGGAATGAATCTGAGAGGACCTCGGAGTAGTGGCTGTTGAATGCGACTCGGAAGGAGTGACTAACTATAGGAGGCAGTAGTTTAAGAAGCCACATAACTGGCCAGGGACACAGTGCTGAAAGAGGCCTGTGTGGTTAAGGGCACTCACTCCCTCTGAGTCATCTGTAGAATTGACCTTAATACTGTATGCACAGAAAAACAGGCTTTTTACAGCATTACTTCCAACAGTCTCTTCCTATTACACAGCTCATCTTAACCATCTCGGCAAATTTACAATGGTAATGATAATGGTGGTAATATTGAGTGACAGACATGAAGACGATACGATTTGAGAACAACTCCAGGGCATGGACAACTGTCGCTGTGTCATACAGTTGAAATGACTGCGCCACATAGAGTCGTCCAGTGTTACATGGTCAAGTGTGTGTGTCAGGATGAGATTTTTAACCCAGTCTAAGATGCAGCCAGTGATCTTCATCTTCTGCTCATTTTACTTCTAAGATCTACATTTGGTGCTTCTGCAGCAACAATAGCTTATGGAAAGACACCTCTGAGCCAAGAACAGGGGAAGGAAAACCTGCATTTGAGATCAGCTCTGTCCTTGGTCTCTTCTGCTATGTAAGCCCTCAGTTTCTAGTTTTCCCTTAAATACAGTCAAATTGGGAATCTTTTCCTAAAGCCAGCCAGTGGACTGCTCAGGTCAGCCTTTGAGGACTGAGTGTTGAATTTCATTGACTATGAGTGTGTGGTATAAACCCCACACCCACACGAAGAGAACCACGATCTACTCATAACTGGTAAATTTATTTAGAGCATAGATGTGATCTACAATGGCAAACAAGCTGATGGTAAGTCGCACCTCATCTTGAAAGAGTACAGCTGGTAATGTAGATAGCATCCTGCAGCTCTAGCTTGCCAACTTTACATGTGCTCTCTGGGAGGTCTCAATTCAAGCAAGTCAAAGTTCAAAATATTTTTCACTGGTTGTCGTTTTAAATATCTAAGCTTTATCTTATCTTGGCCCAAAAGACATCATTGTGCATATAGGTTTGTATTAACTTATACTTTATTAGATGTGCCCTCCTCATAATTTGTAACATTTCCACCTTGCATTTATAAGTAGTTATATGTACTTCCTGGAACCAAGGAAGATAGATGCTTTTCATAAATGTACATATGACAATTTAATGATCAAGGTAAAAAGATTCAAGAGTCTAGTTCTGATCAACATAGCATTTGGTAGACAGACCTTGCTACAAATATTGTAGCATTTATCAAGTCTGCCAAGTATCATCTTATATATTCTATAGTATTCGATATTGCTAAAATGAATAAGTAATATATTGGCTCAATATTTTAAATGATTTTATTTATGTATGTTCCAGTTGTTGCCCCCCCTTCCTGGTCTCTCTCCCATAGTGTCTCATCCTGTTGCTCCTCCCCCTTGCTCTGAAAGGCACTTTTTCCCTCGCCAGACCTCCCCCTTCCCTGGGGCCTCATGTCCCTCGAGGATTACATGCAATAGATACATTTTGAAAGCCTTTGGTTCTTGGTATGTTTGGGACACAAAGGTTGACATGCTTAAATCTTGGGCTCCTGTGTGGTGGCATGAGGTGGTGGATCTTTTAAGAGGGGAGGACAGTGAGAGGGAATAACACTATGCAACTGCCATTCTCATGAGCAGATTAATGCTCTCTCTTGCACAAAGGTCAGGCGTTCTGAGATTGAGTTCCCATGAGTGGATCGTTTTAGACATGGGGCTGGCGTCTCCTCTTGTGCTATTTGCGCTTGTACATTTCCTGCTGCTTCTCTGCTACATTGTGATGTAGCTGGGAGATCTTCACGGAACATCTGTACTGTGTTGTTTAGATTTATATGGCAGATAAACCTCCTTTTATTTATATGTATATGTATATGTATATGTATATGTATATGTATATATACATATACATATATATAAAAGAAGCCTCTGGTACTTTGTAACACCAAACAGACTAGAACAACAGTTTACATACCACCTAGAAATTTAATTCTCTTTCTAGAGTATAGAGCTGTGTCAGAGCAGAGGACACCATAACCTGAAGGAGCTTTCAGCCTAATGCAATTTTCCAGGGGAGAATTGTTGAGAGGTAATAACTATCTGCCCTTGTTACCTGTATGGCATTGGTAAGCTAAACTAGAGTCTTGGTCTCATGGGGCTTTTACTCTTTAAGGAAACATGAGAGAATAAATAGTGCACATAGCAAACAAGTTCTACTGCATCTGAGAAAGTCGTGGGGTGTAACAAACAGGAAATAGAGAAGGGCAAGGAAAATTGGAGGTATATATGAAGGAGGTGGGACAGCAGGCTACGTTTTTAATTATGGCACTAATTAAAGGCAATATTTGAGCAAAGAGGTTAAGAAATCGCGTAGTTTGCCATAAAAATGTTGAGGAAAGGGCACTTCATGAAAAACCCCGGGAACAGAAATAGACTAAGTTGCTCTAGGAAAGGCAAGTAGGGAAACCGAGTTGGGGCAAGATGCAAAGTACCTGGGTACTAGGGAGCTAAATGAGTACATGATCAAATAACTCCCCAAATTCAAACTCCTGTAGGATGCTGACCTCGCTGAATAAGATGAAAAGACATGGGGGGACTCGGAGTAGAGGAATAAAATCTTCTTGATCTAGGACTGTAGGTGCTGAGCTTTGAATAGACATGGATAGAGATAAAGTAATGAAACCGGGAGCTGCTGTAACACAGTCATGAGACAATAATGGTGGCTTGACCCATAGGGAGCCTGCACAGATGATAGGGAAGTCTGACTATGATCTGTCTGGATGATAGAATTATGTTTCTGCATGGATTAGATGTAGGATAATGACAGAAATGTGGAGAGAGATTTAGATGTACTAAGCAACTACAAGGATGGGCTTACCATCACGAGGAGAACATCTATGGGCTGAGCTGTTTGAGAACGTACAGATTAAAATTATGATTCTAGGAATAAACAGGTTAATCATGACATGTTTGTTAGTCAGAAAAGTCAAGAGATAAAGTGAGAAATTGAATCTAGACATCCAAGAGCAGTGGGAAGGGAGATATATAGATCTGGAGTAGTTACATGAACTTCAGAGTCCATGATGCATGAATCATTGAAGCCACAAGCTTGGGACTGGAGAGACAGTTCAGTGATTAAGACCATGTCCTGAGGGGCTGGAGAGATGGCTCAGAGGTTACGAGCACTGACTGCTCTTCCAGAGGTCCTGGGTTCAATTCCCAGCAACCACATGGTGGCTCACAGCCATCTGTAATGGGATCTGATGCCCTCTTCTGGTGTGTCTGAAGACAGCTGCAGTGTTCTTGCATATAATAAATAAATAAATCTTTAAGAAAAAAGAAAAGACCATGTCCTGAACAATCGTGAGGACTAAGGTTCAGATCCTAGCACCCGCATGATAAGCTGGAGTCCTGGGATGGCTTGGAACTCTAGCTCTGTAGGATCTGACCTCCTCTTATGGCTTCTGCTTGGACACAGGTAGGTGCATTCTAAAACACACATGTAGTTACACTCACAAAGGCTTGCACATAAATAAATAAATAAATAAATAAATAAATAAGAGAAAGGAAGGGGGACAAAAGTGGAGAGAGAGAGGAACAAGATAATAAAGACAGATGACAATGATCAGGACGCATTATGCACATGCATGACAACTTAGATGAATGGTTGTGTATAATTAACATGTGATGATAAACACTAAAAAATAAAAATAAGACTTATGATATTGTAAGACAGGAGATAGAAAAACAGAGAGTCAACAGCTGACTTCTTGGCTACTCCTCATGAGGAGTATCTGGCTGGCAAGGGCAAGTCACAAGAGATCCAGAACGAAGACAGTGCTGAGGGCTGCAAGCTGCTCAGGAATGGCATGAGGGCGGGCAGGGGTGCCAAGTGTGCCCACTTCCTCTAATGAGGGAAGTTACGCGAGGACTCGGATTTGACTCCTGCATCACACAGTCCATGTACAGTGAGTAGAAGGGCTGGAGAAACCTGGTTATCAGAAAAGAGAAGGAAGGAAGGAAGGAAGGAAGGAAGGAAGGAAGGAAGGAAGGAAGGAGGAAAGGATGGAAGAAAGGAAGGAAGGAAGGAAGGAAGGAAGGAAAGAGGGGTGGGAGAGAGGGATGGATGGAAGAATATATTTACAGCAGGGATAAACAAAAACTTTAAAAGCTACTGCAGTGGGAAGAAAACAACATGGGATAGTCACTTGTCAGAGAATGGATTGAGAATAAAACACTATTTAGTAACTAAGATGATGAATGCGTATTTGTCCAATGAAGGGATGGCTTGGCAAGATTAAGACTGATGGTGTAGACATCTCAAGGATAATTATGGAGGTGATGTTCATTTAGTTGCCACGTGGAAAGGTGGACTAGCTAGAGAATGATAGTTCGTGCGTGTAAGTGTAAAAGAGGAACTAACACAGATGTTAGTTGGGTATATATGAAAATATATAGAATTTCCCTAATCGTCCCTTAAGTTCTTCAGTAAGATATTATGGTCATCATCTAGTAGGAGGAGATGTTGGAATATGGATGAGATTGCAGACAGTACAAAAGCATATGCCAGAAGAATAGAGATGTACATGGGGGCCTGTCTTAGGGCATGGACCCGCCGAGGTCTGAGGTCAGGAACTTAAACCCCATCAGCACGGTCATTTGCTTTCTACGGCCACGTACAGTTTAATGTATTTAGACATAAAAGAGGTGGGAATTCAGATATCAATAGTATGACTGGAAGGATAATTTACTGCAGTTAGTGAATGCTAACAGATTAGGAAGGGCCTGACAAACATTGGTTGCCAGGGAGACTCATGAAGAGGATATTACAGGGGTGACTTTGGAGTTAAAAACATAGAAGCTGGGGTGATGATAGAGCACACATTTTCACATTGAAATTGCCAAGAATTAATAAAGTGGCCCTAATATGGTGACTATGAGCTTGGGGTTGCATATTGCTGAAAACAATAGAAGGATATAGAAGAACTTAAGCAAAAGCAAATGGTGATGACATGACACCAAGAAACAAAATAATACAGATATTTAACATCAGATTCATGCTGGATGGTGTCAGAGAGACATGTCAGAAACAGTCTGAAATTGGCAGCAAGGACCAAAAAAATTCCTTCCACTCACACCAGAGCTTTTGGCCCTTGAGATTTAGAGGAGAGTGTGGTGGGGGCAACCAAGAATGAAGAGACCTATAGGCGAGCTAGAGTCCTCAAAAGGAAAAACTTCTTACATAGAAGTGGGAGGATGAGAGGAAAATTCAGAGGCTGGAACCGTGTCGACCAAGGAGAAGAATGAGCAGAAACAAAGGAGGGCGAGCAAGAACCACTTTAGAGTCTCTTGTGCTGATTGGCATAAAAAGGAAAGCCAGAGTGAAATCGGCTCTATTCAAAATATAAAGCATGCAAGTGAATGTGTTGAGCCTATGCAGGATGGAGAGCATCCTGAACATGAGGAGCTCTCTGCTCTTTCAAACATCCAGGAATAGTGAAGGACGCTGGGCACCATCAGTCTGCACATCCCTTTAGTATCCCCTCATCATGAGCTAAAATGCTTAGGAAAAGAGGTCAGACCTAGTGCATGGAGTAGATGTGACCCTGTTGAAGGGAGGCTTAATCCAAGAGTCAGGCTCAGTCATTAACTCCTGTCGGCAAAGTTGAGACGTCCAGAACGGCCAGTCCAACAACACTAAAGCACTTAGTCCAGAGCTTATATTAACAGTGGGGTGACTAATGACTGTCATTTACACAGGCATCCCATCCAGCTCTGCTGTGAGTGGAGGCAGTTTTGTTTCCTGCTAGTCTTAAAAGAGCGAATGATTTCCAGAGTGGTTGTACCAGCTTGCAATCCCACCAGCAGCTGGCGGTTCCTCAGAAAACTGGGCACGACACTGCCAGAGGACCCTGCTATACCACTCCTGGGCATATACCCAGAGGATTCCCCAGCATGTAATAAGGATACATGCTCCATTATGTTCATAGCAGCCTTATTTATAATAGCCAGAAGCTGGAAAGAACCCAGATGTCCCTCAACGGATACCAAAAATGTGGTATATATACACAGTGGAGTACTAATCAGCCATTAGAAACAACGAATTCATGAAATTCTTACACAAATGTATGGAGTTGGAGAACATCATCCTAAGTGAGCTAACCCAATCTCAGAACACTACTCATGGTATGTACTCACTGATAAGCGGATATTAGCCTAGAAACTTGAAATACCCAAGACACAATCCACATGTCAAATGATGATGTCCAAGAAGGAAGGAAGGAGTGGCCCCTGGTTCTGGAAAGGCTCAGTGCAGCAGTGTAGGGGAATACCAGAACAGGGAAATGGGAAGGGGTGGATGGGGGAACAGGGGAAGGGAAGAGGGCTTATGGGACTTTCAGGGAGGGGGGAATCTAGGAAAGGGGGAAATCATTTGAAATGTAAATAAAGAATATATTGAATAAAAAAAGTTAAAAAAAAAGAGCTAATGGAATCACTAGAATTAAAATACCAGATAAAAATAATATACTGAGTGTTTTCCACTGTATAAGAGTCATATTATTTGTAAACTAAAAATGCCAAGCTAACTTCCAAGTTAAAAAATTACATAGCTTCAGGACTTCTAGTAAGTTACTGCTTTGTTTAACTCTTTTTTCTTATTGGATATATACTATATTACATTTCATTTCCCTTTTTCTGGTTCCCTGCCTCCCAAAGGTCCCACATGCCCCCTTCCCTCTCCGTATTCCCCCATCCACCCCTTCCCACTTCCCTGTTCTGGTATTCCCCTACACTGATCCTTTGAGCCTTTCCAGAACCAGTATCTATTCCTTTCTTCTTGTCGGACATCAGAAGAATGAGAATTGATCCACGCTTTGTTTAACTCTTAATTCATATGTCTAAGCAGCCAATCAACTGCATACCATCTCTCTAAATCTATCTATCTATCTATCTATCTATCTATCTATCTATCTATCTATCTATCTTTAAATCCATTTATCCATCTACCCATCTATCCATCTTTAAACTTTTGCTTCAGGCATTGCAAAGCAATGGTCAGAAAATTGTGTTCCGCCATCTCCAGATGCTTACAGTCTCGTGAAGAAGAGAAAAATAATAAAAGCATTGCATGTTCAATGGGTATTATGAGGTCAAACATTTCCCAAAGTATGTAATAAAAGGGCATACGTTTTAGCAACCCACTTATTGAGGTTATATGAAACTAATCTTTCAAGTCCCAAAGGACTAATAACATATTCTGTTCATATCTAGGACTATTCCACCAGAGGGATTTGGTGAGCATAAGAAAGTCGGGTTGCCACATCATCAAAAAAACCTTGAAGAGACCAGTTTTTCCAAAAAGGTCTTTTCTGTTATGTGAAGAATTTATTTTAAAACTCGCCATGGAGTAGCATTTTGGTATCACAGCAGATAGCTGCTCTGCTAAGACTTGAGATACCTACCCCAGAGCACGTCTTTGCTCTCTGCACCTATGAGAGACCCCTGCACATCTTGCCTTCTTGCATGCACATGTGTCACCACCTTAAGTGGCTACTCCAAGCCCACACTATAATAATGTATATATCCATTTATTACAGATATACTCACTGCTGCTTGGTGGCAAAAATAATCCATTGATATTTCGGGGTTTGCTGTGGTAAAAGATACAACTGATCTTCACACAACCCAGAGGTTGGGTTTCCCAGAAGCATGAAATGCTGCAGTTTTGCTAAGAAAAGAAAAGTGGGGGAGAAAATACATTTAGCTAGTCAATACATGCACACTGAAGCAAGGTGACAAGAGCAGTGTTAACTGCTGACCGAAGATGGCTGTGTTTCCTACATGTCGCCACCTCTATGCTTTGCTATTTATAAACTAACTAACTAACTAACTAACTAACTAAATAAATAAATAAATAAATAAATAAATAAGTCTTTTTGTCTCTATACATTTAGGTTGAGCAATGTGAAAAATACTTAAAATTTTTAAGGGAGGAAAACTGACTTCCCTATTTTGCTGCAAAGGCTTAATTCCACGATTGAGGAAGGGAGGTTGTTTTTAAAATAAATGATCAGTCATTTTACCTGCATTTCCATGTGTCTAAATCTGCAAAGTGGGTCTAAACATTTTCTCTCTCTCCATAATGAGCACACAGTGTCACTGCCAAGGGCTTCTTCACAGTGTCGGAATCGGCACTGGGAACCCTAAGAAACAAACAGTGCACAAGACACAATACATTGTTAGTGCTTAATAACAAAATGTTAACCCATTACAGAATAAAAGTTATGGAATTTAGTGATTCCATAAAATTGGAATCATTAAAACATACACGGTTGATACACATCTGTAAAGACTAAATTATAGCCACTTTGTCTCTCTTTAGTGGGAAAGTCCTAAGGAAAGGTACAGAAGTTACCTTCAGAATGCCGCCCTTACCATTCAATTAGCCCACGGGATTCATTCGGAGCAAAGATGTTGGAATAGAGACTACCCTAATACTATAAGGGGGAGAATTTATTTTTCTTTCTGGGGAAATCTTGGCAACAAAGAAGTACTAGCTACGTTTTGCAATGTGAAGACATTCTCTCCTAGCCTCTAAGATGCACAGTCTGTGGAGATGCTGCAAGCTATGTAAATACCCAGGAGGTACAACCTCAATTGTTTGATACAGTGAAATTTGAAGTAATTATATCACACACAACATATATGTTTTATGTTCTTGACTTAAGACAAACAGTTGATTAAATATATTTACACAGGTATTTTTATGTATCAACCAAAGTAGATGTGGATTGTGTTAGTGGTCTACTATTAGTTGATTTTTGAATTATATATTCTTCTGCGTATAAATCCACAGTTTGTAAAACTGTAGGCCACTGTCTCGTACATGGGAGAAGTGCAAACAATAGCAGCATTCCATTCCATTCCTCCATCTTTGACATATAAGCCACGCCTTCTTTCTACTTCTTTACTTTCTTCTCCCTTCAAAGATGGAGTTTGTGCTCTTAAAGCAAAGGATAATGACCTGTGAGTTTAGACTCAGGCAAAATGGGATTTATCACCACAGATTCACTTCTTGCCAACAACCCACTCATCCTCTGTTCATTTTTACACTTTAAAAAATAAAATCATGTACTTTTACAGGATGCTGTGATAGCCTGTGAGATGTAAGGTAAAATGGTTTCTAAATTCTATCTCATCTCATGTATCCATCTATATCTATCTATCTATCTATCTATCTATCTATCTATCTATCCATCCCTCTATCCCTCTATCTATCTATCTATCTATCTATCTATCTATCTATCTATCTATCAATCTCCAATCATTTGGGGAAAAACAGAGACACAAAACCCCATGCCATTCTGAAGCAAAAAGTATGTCCTCTAAGATCTCTTTGGAAAGGTACCAGGACAAACTTGGGTTGAGTTCTCATGAACAATGAATTGGATTCCATGTTTCAAGCAGAGCTGAAAGATGCTTAGCCAGACAGAGCATCTAGTGATCCTTGTATTTTGATTTATTTTAGGTTCATTTGGGACATGAGCACAAGAGAGTTCCTACATTTTTTCAGTTTTTATTAACATCCAATAATCTCAATTCATTTTTCCCACTTTATAATACATTATAATTTGGTTGATTTGTTTATGTTGCACTCTATCCCCCTTTATCTGGTATTTAATTACTTTCTATTATTTAGGCTTCTGACAGAAAAGAATGTAATAACAGTTTATTAATTTCAAACAAGAAAACAGATACTACATGGTGGATAGTAACCTGAATTCAACTACTGGATTATATATGACTGAAATCACATTCACCAAAACAATATGTTATAAATATAAAAAAACATTATATAGTGAACAGAATTAGGAATTTGAAATAATATATGCAAAAGTGTTATATGAAAACTAACATGAAATTGACATACATAATCAACATCTCATAGTTTTAAACTAACCCAAATTTCCTCACATAAATTCAGGATATGAAAAATACATATTTTTTCATCAGAGTTAAGGTATTTTTATTGCTGACTCTCCCTTCATTCAACTAGAAATCTTAAGCATGTGTACTGTAAGTTGTACAATATTTACCTTTATGCATGTGGAATTAACAAAGAAATAGCAGTCATTCCCAACTTCTGCCATTTTCAATCTCTTGCTGCTAATCCAATGATTGTTTTTTTTATAAATATGTACAAATTGCAGGAACGCAAATATAAGAACTATCAGTGTGTAAGGGGGAAAACTTGTTCTTTTCCACAGCCTTTCAGGCTATCAGTAGTATTCCTTTAAAACTGACCTCCTGTTGACAGTATATTACACAATAGATAATTCTTAAATAAATTTAAATTAGAAGATACCTTCTCTAGCTTTGCAGAAATGTTGAAAGTGGTTACTAGTAATCACACAAACTCAAACTTCCAGAATTTTCCTCATTATTACATAATCCATTGTTTGCTCATCATAAATGACCTCATATGTAACTGTAGGCTACTTCACCAAAGTGGATTAGTTCCCTTATCCAATATATATCAAATATACTAAGCATTATTTGTAAACTGTATACGGTGTTTTATCTTTCAGTGTTCTGATTTAAGATATATAACTTCATGTTTTCAAAGTTAAAATTGGGTAAGTATTTTACAAGGAAATTGTTATTTTTATTTGTGGTTTGGAAGTGAAACTAAGGTAAATATGATATACATACATACATATATATATGGAATAGGTAAAATAGATATAATTGATTAATTATGATACAGTTGATTATGTACCTGATGCTGTACACTGACTTAGGAAATATCACATGCAGATTTTAACACAGTAATAAACACACACGAAAATAGGAGTACCTATTCATCAGATGGCTTTATTACATTTCTGTCCATCAAAAAAAGAGAATTTGTATCATCCAATAGCCAATGCGGTATTTCCAGAGTGCTCGAAAACTTGTAGACTTTGCTGAAAACCATTCGAAGTTCTCTGATTCCCAGACTGAGACATTTCAGTGAACAGTTTTCAAAGTCTTCATGCTAGCATCATTCCTATGGAAATGAGAACCTAGTGTGCATTAGGACTACCCATCACAGGGCACCTAAGAGTTGGCTGGTGATAACTGAACACACTAGGTGTCAAAGCATGTTTTGAAATCACCATAAACTTTGGATCGAAATCTCAACTGACCAAGAAAAACACCAATTTCCACTCTAAGTAAAATGGTAAATTGCCAGGAATTTTTTTGAATCCCTAGTATAGAGTATTGATCTTGGGAATGAAACTAAATGTAGAAAAAGATAGTTTGCTTATAACAAAAAGGATTGAGGCAGTGTTAAAAGTAAAGGAGCAGATAAAGATTCAGCAAAGCCCTTGAAAATGTTGATAAATATATAAACATAAGCCTTGCCTTTCGGTTTGCTCTTCTCTTTAGCGCTGCAACAGCAAAATACCCACCTTAACAGGCAAGTGGGAGAAACACCTCTAAGAAGTATCACCAGGAGGACTCATCCCGTCTCCTTCAGATGAATTCCCGATGAAGGGTGAAGTTTCACTACACTGCTTTTCAACCATTATCAAACTGAGTTGAGTGATTTCACAGAGGAAAAGACCTCTCGACAGCTGATGGCGTGACAAAATCAGCCCCCAAACCCAAAAGGGACTAGACAGAAAAATAAAAATAAATAAAATAAATAAATAAAATAAAAAAACAAAAAATTCCCTCATTGTGCATTTGTTAGTCTATAACACCCCCCAAACCCCCACTTTCCTCTTTTAGGTTCTTTCCTTTTCCTGTCACTTCTTTTTATTTCCCACTCTCACCCCACTTCCTTCCTGTTGCAGATTTCATTTGAGTCTTCTACAGAAAGCCATGATTCTACTCAAGAGGATTTTTCTTTTCTTTTTTTTTGACTGCCTGTAATGAAAAGTGATAGGAAATTTGTCTTCAAAAACAGACCCAGAAATTCTGACTTGTGCTGGTCAAGATAGATTCACGCGGAGTTTCTTCTTGGTGTGTGCTCATCAGAGAAGAAAAAAAGTCCTTTTCAATTTATTATTCTGTAGCACCCCTCTAAGGACAAGGGAGGGGGGCTCTCTCAGCTCTGTATGGGAATCAGGTGACGCTAAAGACTGCCATCCATTAGAGGCACAGTTCATATCTATAACCTGATCCTGTGATGTCTTCCTGCTGTGGACTCTTCTGTTCCTGTTGGAAACCTTTCTCCAAGCATTTAAGAAACCAAAATATAGCTGTTGGTCCTTCCAGAGAGAGGCTTAGAGCAAGTGGAATGTTTTTGGAAGATTATCTTTTTCTAAGAAATGGCAGAATGTTGGATCTAGAATATTCTGTGGCAGTTTGGGAAGTGACAGTTGAGAGCTTTAAGGGTCATTAAGACACCCTGTTGCTTAGGATTCCTCTAGAGCCTCAAAGAAGGTACCAACCCTTGACTTTAAAATGCTAAAAAGCTTCTGGTTTCAATACAACAGAGCCAGAAACACAGTGGTACCCTCTCCCTACTCCAACCCCTTTGCTTTGTATAACATTGTGTGTGTTTAGGTATTTTTCCCTGCCTCTGTCCCTCCCTCCTTTCTGATTCAGTAATCACAAAACTGCAGACTTGTGTTGTGGAACATCTGATTCTTTGGGAGTCCCCTGACATACACATACTGCCAAGTGAGATGAAGTTATTTGATTTTTTTTCCTAAGAGCCAAGAAATGCTAGGCAGTAGATATCTGCTGATTAAACATTTATAAAAATATTAATTGGAATTATAAAACAATAATGGAAACAAACTGGCTTCTCCAGTTACCTAAGATAGGGCAAAATTCTCCCTATGGTCTTAGGTTTCAATGAGATAAGTCTTCTACTAGAATATATTTTTTATTCAAACATCAATTTTATTTCCTTCTAATGTCCTTTTAGACAGTAAGTCAAATGAAGCTGTTTCAAGTCTTTTGTTGGAGTCCCAAGAAAAATTTGACAGCTTTTTGTTATCTCTGTTTTTGAACTTGCTTAAATTTTACTCTCCTTGGAAAGGATATCAAGAAACAAATTATACAGTGTGTGGTGATTAATTCAAACAGAAATCCAGTTTTGTTAATTGTAAGGTTTGTTTGTTTTAATGTTTTTCCTTGGAAGTAAAGTTTTCTGTCTGAACATTAGGAAATGTCTAAAAGTATTTTCTAAACTTCTCCGGGTTTCCAATCCCTTAAATTTGATTGAAAATAAGTAGGTAAGAATTTCATTAGATGATAAAATTACTCTTAAGTGATTAATCACTAATAACTTAACATTAATTCCCGAAAACATCATCGTTACTATGTTGTGGCCATCGGGTAACGGTTTTTTTGTTGTTTTTTTTAAATTGAACATCAAAACATAGAATCACGCACGTGGAAGCGCATGCTCTGTAGCCTCACGGTCGCACTACAACTCCCAGAATGCACCGCAACTAGGCGGTCGCTTCCGGTAACGAGTCCCCGCCTCTCGCCGGGGTGGACCTTTGACGGTGCTGTTTGGATCCTCTGGATGGTGTTTGGATTCTCCCTGCGTGTTGCTGCAGACTTCCTCCGCCTGGGGCCCAGTGCAGTGGAGACACGTTGCGCGTGGGCACCATGAACCGCCTGGGTTCGGTGCAGCGGAAGATGCCGTGCGTGTTTGTGACGGAGGTGAAAGCTGAGCCTTCAGCCAAGCGGGAGCATCAGGTACCCGGCGGCGTGTGCTGCTGGGCGGCTCCTCCAGTGTGGCGTTGCTGCCCGGGATCCCCCGCACGTTTTACTCGGGGGGGGGGGGGTTTGGGTGAAGTTCCCATTTTCCCTGACCTCCAGCTTCTTGTATCTTAGTTGCAAGGAGTGCGTGGGAGAGTCCTTTTTAAATTGTACTCTCCCTGATCAGATGATTCAAACCTGTTCTGGCAGATTTGAAAACCTACATCGTAATCTTCCCTTGACAGCACTGGAGTAATGAGATATCATGGCAGTCTAACATGGAACTACTGTCAAATGTCTAATGAGAAGGCACTGTTTACCAGTTGTGTGCTAGTAACCCATGGCACTGTTGACACTAGCCTAACTAGGTCACGCAAATCAGACCTCGTGTAATTTCTTGCTGAATTCGAATTCTCACCCTAAGTTGTATTGCTACATGTTTTACACAGTGAGCCTTTAGTGAAAGTAAGAGAATTAATATAGAGATAGTTTATGTCAGCATGATTCTTTGATATGTAGAAAAGTTCTTAACCTCTCAACTCAGGATCAGCATGTGCATCTGAAATGAGTTCCACTCTTTCCAACTTTACCACTGTACCATTGTTTTGTTTTTAATTAGCATACAGAGAGGTTCCCTTGTCATTTTCATAATAATTTTGGTTCAACAAACTTCACAAGCTCCCTGCAGCCCCATCCACTCCACCCCCTCCCATGCCCACCCCCACGAACGCACACACCATTACCTCTTCCATTTTGGTGCTCTCTTACTCTTGCATCACCTGTAGAGCCTGGCTGTTAACACACAGATGCCTGGGTAAGCTCTGGGCTTGGAGCAATATGGGAGACTCTTCACTAGCAGGGCTTGTTCTCTGACCATGTCTCGGGAATTCTAAGCCCCCACATTAGCTCTCAGCCTCAGTTAGATCACAGGATCTGTTCCCTTTCTTCTGGTAAGAACCTGTTCAGGTGGCACCTGAGATTCCTGAAATGCTTCCTCCTGCTAATGAGTCATTTTTGGTACCCTAAACCCTCAGCCAGTGAATGACCTTTGCCTATCCAACTACCCTCAGACCCTCAAAACAAGCCTTTAATCACCCAAAGTAATCTGCTTCCTGATAGTTGGTCTCGGTGTGGGTATTCACAGTACATTTTCACAGGGCTTCCGAACCCCCTTCCACCCCCTACTCCACCTCTGCTCATCATCTCTGTTCCCTTGTGGATCAAATTGGCTGATGATCCAAGAGAGTTGGGAGACCCACATATTAGCAACTAACGATAAACCCCAGAGTCTTGCACATGCTAGACAAATGCTTCCCAGTTGAGCTACATCCCTGTCCTGTAAGATGCTTTAAAATCTGTGACTTGAAGGTTTTATGCAGATATGTAAGATCATCACAACTGACCAGAGATGACATGCTAAGAAGAGAGAAATGTGATGTTTTATCATCCTGTCGAGATCAGTCATGAAAAGAGTGTATTCATGAATGCATTTTGATTTTGGCTTTTTAAATTGTCAATTTTAGGAACTGCTGGTTTGGGGGGCTTGGGGGAAGAGAAGGGACACTGAAAGGAAGACTAAGTTATCCCACAAAGTTCTTAGAGATGCTTATCTTTATGAGATCACACATCCTGTTCATACTTTTATATATTTTTAACATGTTTCTATGGTAAGCATGTGAATTTCAGCTTTGCAAGAAAGTCTTAAAAAATGTAAAATAGGAGCCATCTTTTTTTCTCATTTTCTGAAAATGTGGCCATCTCTCCTAGACTCCCACTACAACTAAGAACCAAGTGTGATTTGAAAAAATAAATTTTGTAAATATCTCATTACATTAATGACTCCAAGACTTAATCTTGGAGTATGGGGAATCGTGACTGGTGAATATACAGGTTGAACCAGAACAGCCTCTGGAATTAAGCCAGCATGAGATCTAATTTTACCTGCACTTTCTTCTAAACACACCCAAACCCACGTGCTGACTTGTATTCTTCAGATACGAGAATGTCCTGACCTTTTTCCCCAGTCCATCAGATCTGCTCAGATGTTCCTCCGCAGAGGACTCTGTGTTGTTCTCCCATCCCTTCTCCTCTTTGGTACTTCTCAGTGTTGTAGCCCACTGGAGCTCAGCACTTCTTTATCCTTCTCTGTCTTCCCAGGGTCAAGAATAGTGTTTACTGTAGGTAATGCATAGTCAGAAAGAATGGATTCTTTCTTGACCCTGTGCTGAGGATGCCGCAGAGTAAGGCATGTTTCCCGGCTGCATTGGCATGTGTGAGAAGCATGTAAATACTCAACAGTCTGTGTCAAAGTCGAATTTTACTGTAATCACGTTAAAAATGGGTAGGTGAGCTGGTGTGGTAGAGCAGGAGGGGGAACCCCAGAACTAGAGGCTAAAGCAAAAGGGTCAGGACGTCAAGGGCAGTCTGGACTGCAGAGTGACACAGGCCTAAAAAGACAAAAAGACAAAACAGACAAACAAAACCAAAAGCAAAAGACTAAACAAAAAAAGCAAGTAATTCAGGAAACTTTATAAATCACTTCAACTTTTCTTGCAGAATGGAAAGAAGCCAGACCTTTAGAACTGATGAGATTAGGCACTGTTCAGGTGAGCCTGTGTGTGTGTGTGAAGGCAGAGAGGCTGTGTATCTTACACCAGTTTTGTGTTTCTCTCTTCTTTTAAGACATTTAAAGTTTTGGCAACTGAAACGCTCAGTGAAAAGGCGTTAGATGCAGATGTGTACAATGCGGTTGCGACAGAAAAAGTGGATGGAACCTGCTGCTATGTCACGAACTACAGAGGTGAACCACTATCATGTTTACTGAAAGCACTATTGTATAAACCCTCTGCCATCTGAGATGGTATTGACTCTTAACTCTTGAAAGCCTAACTGTGGCAGTAAGTAAAATAAATCAGTGGCTATGTTTTCCTTTCTTGGGGAAAGAAAAGACACGTTACTAACTGACTAAGGTTAGTTAACTTGATACCATGAAGGCCTGGTAGCTGGATACATTGGTGTTACAGGTTCCCTCATTTGCATAATAAACCTTTCTATACCAGTAATGAGGAAACGGAGTCTCAGCCTGGTTCAGTAATGTCTCAGAGCATTCAGTTAACGAATAGCTGCACAGTAATGGAACCTGGTTTTGCCCACCTCGGAAGCTTGTTGTCATTGCAGTGCCCCAGGGCTGTGTCCAGGGCTTTCATTCCCACTGGCCAGGTCTCTGATCAGGGACATACTTTAGAAAGAAAATTCAGAGTGATATTAGGGAGAGCCATTATTTGTAATTACTAAAGGATGGTGGGATTAACTCCAAGGACAAAAATAAGTAGATGAACTGGATATTCCTTGGTGCCAAGGAATGTTCTGAAATGCACTTTAAAACTTTTTGCTACTGTGGGAAGATACACATAAAGATTTGTCATCAGAACTGTACTTTAAAATGGTATGTAACACTGACATTCAGGACATTCATATGGTGATTCCATCACCGCCCCTCACCGCAGAATACTTCATCTTCTAGAACTACAGCTGCTTGCTAGGAACTCCCTCATCCCCCTCCCCTCTCCATAGAGCCCAGTCTGCTTTGACTGTAGGTAACACGTGCAAATGGCCTCTTTGTGGCTGGCTTACTCTTACCTTAGTACAGAGTTTTACGCTATTGGAATGTATCATCTGCCAGATCATAGACATTTGTAAGATTGCTAATATATAGACATAGCACATTTTGTCCAGTCACTGGTGGGCATGCAGATTGCTCCAACCTTTAAGCCATTGTGGAAAATGAAACTGTCAGTGCTAGATCAGTCTCCTGCAGAACTGCCGTCTGTCTTTTGGGTATAAACCTACACGCCGGATTACTGGATCATGTTAATTTAGAAAATTTGAGTACCCATCATTCATTTTCCATAATGGTCATTCTAGAATTCTATTCTTGTTTCTAGATATTCCAATTTTTCTATATCCTCCTTAGGACTGTTATTATTATTGATGATGGTAGCCATATTAATGATAATGTGTGAAATGCACTTTTTGTCTGTTTACCAGTTAAAAAGCACAAAAGGTTTATTCAACCAGAAACTATAGTTTTCATCTAGTTAATTGTAATTAACAATTTTTATGAAACTGATTTAATATTTGAGTAAGCTCTCTCAGGCTCTTACTCATATGTGTGATGCACATGATGTGATACAACAATTAGTGTTGGAGCTTTACTGCTCAAGAGTGCTCCCAGGACGAAGATGACAGACGAATATGTACATAATAAAATAAGGACATCAGAAGTCAGACTGTGGCAGAGCAGAGCAGCGGGTCTGGAAATGCCACGGGAGATCTGTATCTTACCCTGCTTTTGTCCTGCAGGACACATTTCTCAGAGTGGGAACCACTGATGCAATCAGGTAACACTTCAGAATCAGGAACTTGAGGTAGAGTCTTAGTCGTGGAATTTTCTGGTGTTGCTTGTTGTTGTATAAAGATCTTCCAGCCACCTAAGCAGTGGCAACAGTAAGCTATGCAGAAGTCGCAGTGAAACCAGGTGCAATTCACAAGTTTCACTGTTAGCAGTAAGGAATACGGGCACAGTGCCCTCAGACTATTACACCCGGATTACAGAACCAGCATGTAGTGACTTGACCTTGAGTTAAACCCACACTGCAGGGTAATGTTCAGGGCATGTGTCAACACAATCACCTAGCTATGCTCGCTCACATTTAGAAGGGGCCAGGGAGCACTCTGACAAAGGGCCATGCATTCGTGTCACCCTCTCTGTTTATCGAAGGAAGTGCATCCCCTCATGTCCTCTCACACACGGGATGGTGCCTCAGTGCTGCCCAGCATAGACGGTTTCCTTGTCTGTCAAGGATGTTAGTTTTCTTTCAGAAAAAACAAACTGGTTTTCTTTGTTTGTTTGAACTTTGAAATGTCTTTCAAAACAAACGTTGTTTCCTTTTGACTTTTATTTTTACATTTTTCAGGTCAGCCATACCTTTGGGCTCGACTAGATAGAAAGCCTAACAAGCAAGCCGACAAAAGGTTTAAGAAATTTCTACATTCAAAAGAAAGCGCAAAAGGCTAGTGGGTTTTTCTTTACACTTTTCTGGATTTAAATGGTTGAAATTTGTGGTTTATTGCTATGGTTCTTATAGGTATATCCATTTTGAATTTCCATCTGTGGGAAAATAATTTACATATCATATATATATAGTCATTATATATGTCATACATATACCATGTATATACATCTATATTTACTTATAAAATACTTTTAGAAATAAAAAAATTGACAGTGTTCTGACAAACAGAGGCAATCTGGCGGCACATGCACACACTTGAATATTGAAAAACAATCTATGCTGTTTAAACATACAGTATTATCTGAGATACATTTTTACTTTGTATGAGAAAAATATTTTTCTAAATCATGTTATAAATATGAAGATTTTTATTACTGCATTGATGACTATATTATACACGTTCATTACTTATCTATACTCATCTGTATATTTAACTTATAAAGTGCTAAATAGCGAGTACATTAAAACTCATACTCACAGAATATATGCACTTTAGACGATAGTGTGTATACATGGTGGTGTATTCACAGTTGAATATTCACAGTGTTAGTCCACCAGTTTGGAATGTAGTCACACGGCAGTGATAGTGGAGAGGACTTACAACATCTGAAGCGGGATGGATCTGTTCTTCCCACTTTGCGTCCCTCAGCTTTGTATTCCATGTCTTAAAGCAACAGCATAAAGTATAATGATTCCTTTTAGGGTTTCATTGGAACACCGAGGAAGACTTCAAGCCTGTCCCAGAGTGCTGGATACCAGCAAAGGAAATAGAAAAACAGAACGGGAAGCCAGTACCTGATGAAAACGGACACATTCCTGGTATCACATAATCTCCTCCCACGTGTGTTTTGTGTTTAAGTATAAGAAACAAACAGAAAAGGTCCAATCAGGAATTTGTTTTAATCTAGACCTTCAGTATTTATAGTGCAGAATTTCTGAATCATGTTTATTGAAAACTCTAACAGTTTATGTTAAAAAAAAAAATAGGACAGGTAATCCCAGCACTGGGGAGGCAGAGGGAGGCAGATTTCTGAGTTCGAGGCCACCCTGGTCTACAGAGTGAGTTCCAGGACAGCCAGGGCTACACAGAGAAACTCTGTCTCAAAAAAAAAAAAAGGAGGGGATATCCTTTTAGGTTTGAATCTTTCTTAAGGATGAGCATATTTTATCAGATTTTGGTTAGAGTGACTTGTCTATTTGTAGCAAGTTTTCTGTCAACAAACAGGAAATCAGTAAACTGGTCAGCCTGGTGGGAGCAGTGGTATAAACTGGAACACCTACTGCATCTATCTGTTGTCTTTGACACTAGAGAGAAACTCACTTTATTAAATGATACTTGGCAGTTAGAAAAGACCTTAAAGCTTTTTTGAAAGAAGAAAACAGCTTAGTGCTGTCTCGGTATAGTGTTCAATGGCCCCTCAACCAAGATGAGATTTTTTTGAAGAATATGTTTAATTCATGTTAATACCAATAGGATAAACAAATGAGCACTTTACAATTGTAACAAAAATAGTAAACCCGTTAACTTCCTCATTGATTTTCAATGTCTGTATGATAAGGGAATCTAGAAAAGAAATAATGTTTATAACGGCAGGGGGGTGGGGCAGGGGGAGGTCTGTATCTTTTAAAAGAGCCCGTGTGATAAGAACAATTTTTTTCTTTAACAGGTTGGGTACCAGTAGAAAAGAACAGCAAACAATATTGCTGGCACTCATCTGTAGTCAGTTATGAGTTTGGAATTGCCCTGGTACTAAGGCACCATCCTGACGATCCTGGAGTTTTGGAAATTAGTGCTGTTCCCCTGTCAGAGCTCTTAGAGCAAACTCTGGAGCTGATAGGAACGAATATCAATGGAAACCCATATGGTAAGCAAAGGTGGTTATTATAGAGGAGTCCTAACGTCAGGTTGAGAAGCAGACCGAAGAGCTCACACATTTGTGTCCATTCGCTAGGACCACATCGCTTCTGAAAATCTTATGTTCACGGGAAAATTTATATATGGCTAATCATTTGAGTTTATTAATGCAAAAGGTTGATTTTGTCCTATTATCCTTCCCTGTGAGAGCTTTATCAACTGTGCAGGAAAAGGATTCACTGAGACGCAGTTGGGTGAAAATGCAGTGTTCCCTGTTAAGTCATTAATAAATATAGGCAACATACGAATTGGCAGTATACTATATTAAGCATCAGAATGTATACCATAATGAATTGAATCAGTCAGAGGCATTCTGGAGTGCAGACCTGAAAGGAGAGTCGTAACGTATAATAAAGACACTAAAAGCTGTAATAATTCTAGAGAGATCCAAAGCAGGTTAACGGTATTGGGAAATGGAGCAGTCCATAAGAGTTTGGATCCCCAGCACCCGTGTTCAGAGCTGGGCACAGTGGTGCATGCCTGTGGTCCAAGAGCCAGAGAGGTATAAATAGGAGGCTCTCTGGGCCGTGCAGGGGACGCAGTATAGCCTAGTCATTGAGTTTCAGGTACAGCAAGACATCCTTTTTCAAAACACAAGGTAGAAAGCACCTGAAGATACCCAGTACTGACCTACTGTCTCGATAGTACAGGCTGCAGACATGCACACCTCGGTGTTCCACAAGTCATATATGCAAACACAAACTCAAGTAGGTTTAGGTGATGGGCATTCAGCTTACATACGGAACCAATGATATCAGGTAAACATGGAATAAAAGCAGAGCGTAGCTAATGATATAACACATGCTAGCACGTTTTTTTTTTTTTTTCTGTAAAGAATGTTTGATAGCCAATATTTTAAGCTTTATTAGCTATATCTTTGAAATGGACTACCAGTAGTACTTCTATGAATTGATAAGGCTGCATTCCAGGGAAACTACTTACCATCCATGTCTGTCTGGACTTGGTCCACAGGTCAGTTCCCCAACACTCATTGTAGAGTGAATTCACATGAAAGTGAATTTAGAGATTATGGAAGAAGTACCAGACTTAACGGAGAAAAGGACTTATTGTACTTGGGATTAATCTCTACAGAAAATCAAATGTTTTGTTAATGTTATTTCTAAATGCTTAGACATTTATACACTTGGTGAGATCTGAAAAGAATATGACTGAAAATGTTTTTTGGTCTTGTTTGGTTGGTTGGTTTTTGTCTTTGAAAATTTTACCATTTAGGGCTAGGAAGCAAGAAATACCCATTACATTTTCTTACACCACACGGAGCATTCCAGGTCAGAAATCTGCCGACACTGAAACACAATGACCTGCTGTCCTGGTTTGAAGACTGCAGAGAGGGTCAGATTGAAGGCATTGTGTGGCATTGTGGGGACGGCTGTTTAATTAAGGTAATGACAAAAACCAGCTTAAGTTTGTTCTTAAAATAAAGTTGTGACAGTTTCTCTGTCCAGATTCTATTAATTCTGGCATGCAGTTAGTATACTTCCCTTAATTTGTACACCATCAGTCAAGTTTATGGAAAGTGTCAGACTGATGCAGATGTTCAGCCCGGCACTGTCTCTACCAGATGTGCTTCCGAGTTAAAGTGGTAACACATTCCCTCCTGGGAATTCATGTGGCACATTGAGTTCTTTGAGACATGCTGTGTCTCAGTACTTCCCAAACTAACTTCAAGACCGTGTTGCCTAGAAAAGTGCCCGCTGGCAGGTTACACAGAATGAATCACCTTACCCTTTGTACCCTGTCCCCTGGACTTGTCTGCCTGATTTCTCACTGGTTTATGAAGTTCGTTATGTTCAGATCTGAGTCTGCACTCTCATCCTCACATCACTCACTGAAATTAGAAGCCTGCATTCATTGTCTGAGTTCTCTTGTCGTTCCTTTGTACATCTGGTCACCAGTTCTTTAAAGGTCTCATCTACTGAATCTCTGTTCTTTATAGTCAACTAGGTTCTCTTTTTAATTGAGGCCAGTATGCAATTCAGTGGCTCGAATTACTCTATAGCCCCCTAAAGCACTCATCTTTCATTTCTACCAATTGTGTTCATCCTTCACAAATGACCAATTCCTGTATAATGCTGTTCAGGCATGATAAGACTTGCCAGGGTACAGCCCCTCCTTAACTCCCCATCACCACTTTCCATTACCATCTGGGAAAATACATTGTCTGGTGGTGTGAGTGTTCAGTTCTAGGGAGATGTGAACAAATGCCCACTTAGCATAAACAAGGTCCTGAGGACAGACCCAGTAGTGAACCAGGGACTTCACTGGGGTTACTTACAGGGATATGGGGAAGGAGCTGCTTACCAGGTGCTCGGTGGACCCAAAGGTTGCTTCTGGGCCTTAAAGAGGCTCCATCTAGAGGGCATGTGGAGGAAACAGCTACCAACACTGTCCTAACCAACCGTGATCCCAGACTACCCTACCGTTCTTCGTTCTACCACTAACATTCCTTTGGTGACACTAGCGTCTGACTCACACTTTTCTTTTTTCTCTTTTCTTTTCTTTACTTTCTTTTTTTTTTCCTTTTTTCTTCTCTTTTCTTCTCTTCTCTTCTCTTTCTGTAGTCACCAACAGGCTACATTCATTAAATTTTTAAGGAGCAGCTCCTGATTTTGTTACTGGCATTTTTGTTATTGGCAGAGTTAACAAAACAATTGCTCTGCCTTCAGGAAGCTCATATTCAGATGGGGAAGACAGACAGCACTATGTCAAAAGAACAGCTATGACACTTAATTAAAATAAGTAAGAAAAGGTGGACCCTTACATTGTGCCTGGCAGGTAGCAGACACCTGAAATAAGTATTTATGACGTTATTCACAGACTAAAGCTAATACCATCATTTTTTTCTCCTCGCAGGTCCACCGCCACCATCTTGGCTTGTGCTGGCCACTTCCAGATACTTACATGAATTCCAAACCAGTTATTATTAACATGAACCTGAACAAATATGACTGTGCTTTTGATAACCAGTCTTTGTTTAATCAGTTTTTGAAAATAGATAAACAGAAATTTGATAGGCTCAAAGATATAATACTTGATGTGTAAAATGGAAATAATAGTTGGAATTATTGTGATTTTCTACTATTGACAAGTTTGCCATGTTTACAGAGGTTAAAACCTTCAATTTAATTTTGCTAGCTGTTTGGCAAAATATATGTCAACTTCTAAATGTGTTTCTAGGTATTTATAGAAATCATTGTTAGGATTTGAATATCTTAACACAAAATAAATATAAAATAATCAATTTTAAATAGTAAAAATTGTTATAAACTTACCTTTATGCTTTTCAAAAATTTAAGATATGAAAATAAGAATATCATAGCTCATTGTGTACTGTATAATCATAAATTATTGAAGTCTCCAAAAATATACTTTTCTAACAAGTTAAAACTAAATATGATTTTATTTTTAAGCAAAAAAATACAGTATTTTGAGATGTAAATTCTGTAGTTCAGAGACTGCTTGATTTCCAGCTGAAACTTAACTCATAAAATAGTTTTAAATCTACAGCTAAACAAGGCCATTAATAAATAGGGAAACTATTAGAACTTTCTCCATCTTCCGGCTGTTCAGAGGCAACAAGAGGACTAGACAGTTCAAATCCAAATTGTTCCGAAAGTTTTTTTAGCTTCTCTTCCAATAGGATATTCTTTTTCACTTCTTCCTTATAATTGTACTTCAGGTCTTCAATTTCTTCAAAAAATGAAGGATCAAAATTTTCCAGTTCCTTTTTCAGTTTTTTAATTTTCTCCTAAAAGTTACATACAGGATACATGTTTTTGGCTTGAAATTTAGATTTACTTATAAACATAAAAACTCAAAATCTTAACTATAAATATTTTTCTTTATATTTACTGTTCAAGGTTCCGTTGTACCATGTGAAGCCATCTTTGGCTAAATTTTAAGATTGAATCTTTAAACCGCCTCAGACATTCTCAGGCAAGTGAAAGGGACTTTGCTTATTGCAACATTTAAGAGTTTTCAGTATTTTTAATGTTCTGATTTTTTATCTTTTATATATAATATTTATGATCATGGGAACTCTGGGATTTGTCAAGGTTAAGCACCTGGTGAAGGAGGAGTGCTCGCGCGCGCGCGCGCGTGTGTGTGTGTGTGTGTGTGTGTGTGCGCGCGCGCACACACTGAGCAGTGGTGAGCAGCCGGCGCTCACTTCCAGACCGTTGTGCTTCCTGAGTCTTAAGGGAGGGAACAGAAATGATTTAAGGGAATGATATCTGAAAATCATTTCAAAGGGTACTTAGAAAGCACTTTCCCCACCATGACCCACAAATTAAGAAAATAGTTTTAAAAAAACTATTAAGAGATGTACAT